>JANHFL010003303.1:10639-32052 GCA_032468155.1 Oxyrhabdium leporinum
GAATTAATCCTTTCACCATCCTTCTAGAACTGATGAAGCTTCTTGGATGAGAAGCGACATTTCTTCTCCTCCTCCTCCTCCTCCTGCTTCTTCAAGGAAAAACAGTCCAGTTGCCTTTTGAAAAAGCACCTTGGAGACAACTATGACCTGGAGGACTGAGACTCTCCACAGACTAAAAAGGGATTCTGTTACAACCCAGGATGATTCCGGTTGCCTCTTTTGCGATGTTTCTTCCAGCTTTGGGAGGACTGAGTAACCACAATACTCTGAAACCCCAGCTTGGGGGGAGGGGGGGAGAAATCCTCTACTTCAACTTTCGTGTTTCTTTCATATCTGTTGCAGCTCATAAGGCGGAACGCAACGACTTGCACAAATTGTATTTCAGAGGATTTCTGTGGAAAAAGGTTATGGAACTCACATGCGTTCTCATGCTTCTGTTTGAATTTGCAAAGATTTATTGAGTGGAGAAGGTGCCACCTAATAAAGGAGGAGGTGCCTCCTTCTCCAAAGGTTGGGACCAAAACACTTCCAATTCCACACAGATGTATCGAAATTTATCCAAAGGATGGCTTGCTTTAGCTTGATGACAGATTCAGCTTTAACGCCAAGAAGCAAGCCTTACTGCAAAGATTATCGCTTGGAAAACTTGCACAGACTACTGGAGAACTGTGAAGGATTCATAAAGTGTGCAGAAGGCTAGCCTCTCCTCCCTCCACTCAATCCCCCATGTGTGATGCAGAACAGACACAGCATTGCAGAGTGGCAAAGTATTTAGAATGGCCAGTGCCACAGTCTTTCTTTTTTTAAAAGCTAATACTTAATGCTAGAATATAGAAGGCAGAGAAACAGGGAGACAGCATTTTGTAACACACACAGCCTTGAGGTCACTGGTACCTTGGCTAGTGGTTGTATCTAAATATCATGAAAAGTCATTGCTTACTGCAGGGGCAATTTATTCTGGGTGAAAGCCACACTTTAAATCAAGGATATCCGGCCTTGACAACTTTAAGACTTGTGGACTTTAGCTCCTGGAATTTCCCAGCTTCCCAGTTATGATTTTTTGATCTTAATGATTTTGCAGGTTAGGACACAATTAAGCTGAACAGGTGTGGTTAATGTGAGGCCTGTTTTCCCTGGGAAAAACAATTCTACCGTAAGCCATGGCTTGATGGCTCATTTCAAGCCATTAAATGTGGTTCAAGGATTAGCTGTGAAGCTACAATTAACCTAAAATGGAAATTTCCAAACTCCTTGCAGGGATACAGAAGAGGGGGGAAAAGTCTGCAGAAAATGGGGACGAGGGATCATCCATCCCAGTTAAAAAATGTTTACCTATATGTGACAGATAAAAAGAAACCTTCTTTGGGGTTGGAAACAAACAGCAAGTACACCAAGAAACTCTATGTGTTCAGCTTTAAGAACAATCTTCTTGGAGTCAATAGGCACTGAAGCTTCTAGTTAGCTGGATCAATGTATCTCAAACTTGGACACTTGAAGATGCTTGGACTTCAACTCCCAGAATTCCTCAGCCAGCACACTGGTTGGGGAATTCTGGAAGTTGAAATCCATGCATCTTCAAGTGGCTAAGATTGAGAAATACTGGACTTAGATGATTCAAACCCAAGAGAAATCTTCATTATGGCTGGGCACTGATCTCAACTCGCTCTACAGCTCTCTGAATCCAGGCTAGGGGACTGCCTGTGAGCAAAAGGAGAGGCATGGAAAGGATTATAGGTGGGGGATTCGTGGCTTGAGCTTTTTAGGGGAACTGCCATGATCAGCCACAAGTTAGGGGATGGAAACATTTTCAGGCACCTGGCATCAAAAATTAATGAGAAAAACATGGCCATGATGATGTGAGATTGTGGCTTTTTATAAATTAGGCCTCCATGAACCCCAGCTAAGGGAGCTGTAAATGAGATTGCAGGTGAGATGGCATTTTCAGGATACATTTTCTATTCTACTCCGGGAAGCATTAAAAAAAGAAAAAAATGTCAAATCACTCCATAGTTGTTGGACTGGCTTGAAGGAGCGGACCTCCCTCACAGACGGCAGCACCTAGTTGGCCTCCTTGGGCAGGGGACCGAGTTTTAGATCATAATTATCTTGACTGATTACATGCAGTCAAGCTGTTGTCAACTCTTAGCAACCACACAGATAGATTTTCTCCAGGATGATCTATCTCTAATCTGATCCTTCAGCATTTCCAACAGTGCACTCACTGCCGTTGTAACTGAGCCTATACAATGGACTGAAAAAAACATTCTGGAAAATGGCCGACAAAACCATTTCTATGTTGTTGCCAAGATCAACTTAATGTGTACGTATCTGCGTAGTCAGCCAGAGTCAAGATCAACTTGTGGGAGGTATTGATTTCACTCCAGGTGGAAACTATCTTGAAATTATTCAAAAACTCAGTCCCTATCCAAGGCTTTTGAGAATCACATTTATCTCTGATAAGATTTGTAATCCAGTCCCTTCACAGAAGTCTCTATGATATTTGGAGGACTATGTTTTCCAGAGGCTATGAGGGAGGACTGGCAATAAACCACATGTTTCTGTGCAGTTTTGAATTGCAGTCTCAACATATCCAAACCATACACTTTTCAGGAAGCAGACAGCTCTGACCAAGCCTCCTCTTGTTTTCTATGCTTTTGTCTGAGATGTCAAGGAAGCTGGAGGTCCCAACTCCTCTTCCCAATCAAGCTTACCGAACTGATGTCTATCCCCATGGAAGTCTGGGTTTGGCTGCCCGGAGGAGACTGTGGGATTGTGGAAGGGATAGAGACTGAGAGCGGGGGGAGCTGAACGCCGCGCTGCAAGCCGGAGGTCTGCATCAGAGAAGCATTGGGTGGTAAAGCACTCGCCACTTGGGTCTGTGGCTGCTGCTGCGCGCTTGTCTGGGTGAAGAACGGGTAGGGGGGAAGCTGCTGTTCCATGGAGAGTGCGTCCAACGCCACAGCCTTCAGAAGAAAAGGACAGAAAAGGACATCAGTGCTGTGGAATCAGACTTCTTGGGGCAAAGGTTTCAGAAGGAAACACTCGACTCTGCTAGTCTTTTGGGGAGGCAGGAACGTTCCTATTCTAACAAACTGGCTTTTAAGCATTTCCCAGGCTCTATGGTGGCATTTATGGAATGAGTGTGCATGCAACAGAATGGGACAACTTGACGTGGCCAACTAGCAACGCCCAACCTTGCGTGGCCAACTCGTAGCGGCAAATTCACTGTGGCCAACTCACTGCAGCACAACTCGCTGTGGGACAATTCAACAATTCAATTTAAAATATTTTTAAACATTATTTTATTTTCTGTCATTCACATTTCATTTTTACCCTCCTTTTGAATCCTTTCTTTAATGATTCTATTCCATCATTTCTTCGATATTAGTGTAACTCGTGTCCTAGAGCAAGTTGTCCCACAGTGAGTGAGTTGTAACAAGTTATCCTGCAGCAAGCTGGCCGTAGTGAGTTGGCCATGGTGAATTGGTCATACCGAGTTGTCCTAGACCCGCACACAACACTGTGCAATGGTTTATTTAACCATAGTTTATTAAAGGGGTCTTAAGTGCTCTTGGAGGTTGGTTGTTTTCTTGCAGATGTTTCATTACCCAACTAGGTAACATCATCAGTACACTGATGTTATCTACTTGGGTAATGAAATGTCTGCAAGAAAACAACGAAGCTCTGAGAGTATTAAAGACTCCATAGTTCAACCTTGAACTACAAATATTCTCTTCTATCAATAGTTTACTAATTATGCATTAACTACAATTTGCTAGGCTAACACAATATGAGCTACAAATCATGACTTACAGGCCAATCGTGCGATTCACAGAGCATACTAAGCTCTAAGTATGACTAACAAATGTATTATTTGATTTGCTTGCTGACCATCTCGCCTCGATCACTGTAGCTGAGTTCAGTTGATGAGTCAATGCATTGGGCACAATGATTTCTAATTAATTAATTTCTTACTGCCTGCAAATAGAATTTCTGATTTTTTCCACCCAAAGTGCATTTAAAATGGGTCAGTGCAAAGATAACCAGAGGTTGGCATTTTGGAAGGCAACTCTTCACGCTGGGTGACGAAATCCAAAATCTGGAGGGTAACAGACTGCCCATCGTGGTTTGGCATTCCACCTGGATATGGCTAAATAACCTCCGTCAAAGGGCCAATATGGAATTATAACTGGTTTATCCTTCCCAAAAACCACCAAGTCTACAACTGAAGGGAAAAATCACGAACTGAAGCAACATTATTATCAGAGCTGCTATACTGGCAAAAGCTCCCAGTCTGGATCGTTCATTGCGGATTGGGCCTACGGTGTTATTATACAACAGTTTCCAAGCCCCCTCCCCTTCCCCCTCCCCGGAGAATTCCCTCTTCTACCTGAGTAATCGGCGAAAGAGGTGAAAGCGCAGGAGACACTTGCTGGGATTGGCTTCTCCTTGAATCTGTGTTCAGTGAGAGGGGACTGACGGTTGGCTGCCGGTGTTGCTGGGAAGAGGCTGATGTGGTTGTCATTCCTGTCGCCAAAATTAGCAGGAGCAATAAGATTTCGGAAGGATTTTCCAGGCGGATTTTCAAAACTACAGGTAGTTGACTTACAATAGTTCGTTTAGTGACCGTTCAAAGTTACCAACATCACTAAGTAAGTGACTTATGATAGTTTTTCACGCTTATGACCACTGCAGTACCCCCCCCCCGCCCGTCATCTGATCAGAATTCAGGTGCTTGGCACCCGGTTCATACTTAGGACAGTGGCCGTGTCCTGAGGTCATGTGATCCCCTTTGGCGACCTTCCGACCAGCAGAGTTAATGGGGAAGCCAGGTTCCTTTAACAGCTGTGTTACTGATCTAACCACTGCAGTGATTCACTTAACAACTGTGGTAAAAAAGTTCATAAATGGAGCAACTTTGATTCACTTAACAAATGTCTCGCTTAGCAACAGAAATTTGGGGCTCAATTGTTGTTGAAAGTCGAGGGCTACCTCTGTTCTTATGTGGCTGAGCCAGAATACCATTAACATTTTTCTATCACATTTTTTCTCCAGGAGCTCACAAAACAGGCTGAAAAACAGCTCTTGAAAACGTCATCGGGATCAAATCGGATCGAATGTTTCAAAGGAAGTGGGGACCTGAGTTTTGCTCCTCCTCCCATCTCTAGAGTCGCTTGATTAGTGAGATGAGCAGCATATACATTTAATAAATCAATAAAATCTCTCTGGTAAATCACTCTTCCCCAAACTGGTACCCTCCAGAGCTGCTGTGCATTACAGTATCGATGATTATCAGGCAGCATGCTGAATAAGAAACCACAGTCAAACAAACCTGGAGGGTTTCAGGCTGGGAAATGACTATGGCATTTAAGATTAGGTGTGTTTGTGCTTTGAGTTCTTTATAAAAATTAAAAAAGATGGGATAAAATAATCTAAAGCAAGCTGCTCCCTACAGATAGTCCTGAACTTACGAATCACAATTGGGACCAGAATTTCTGTTGCTATGCAAAGTGGTTGTTAAGTGAGTTGTGCCCGATTTTACAACCTTTTTACCACCGGTTTTAAGTGAACCACTGCAGTTAAGTGGGTCACACGATCGTTGAGCGAATCCGGCTTCCTCCCTTGACTGTGCTTGTCATACACCTGCTGGGAAAGTTGCAAATGAGGATTGCCTGATCCCAGGATTCGGCAGCTGGTGTAAATACATGCCAGGCTACCATATGCCCAACTGTTGTGAGGCCGCTGCAATGGCTATAAGTATGAGGACCGGTCGTAGTCACTTTTTTTCCCCCTCAGTGGAGTCGTCACTAAGAAAACAGTCCTGCCTGGCTGAAAATAAATATCCTGGACAAGACTGCAAGAAGATGTCGTGCTAGAATGCATTTGTACATGCATGCGAACGCCTTACCCTGATTGGCTGTGCTGATCCCCATGTGCGTCAGATTGGCAGTGAGGTTCCCGGTGCTGTTGGAACTGCTCAAGGAGGGAAAAGTGGACTCTTCTGGGTCTAGCGGTGTTGGGAGAGGAGAAGGGAAGTGGATATTTGTCAGGTCTGGCAGTGAGCCCCCCGTGTTGTGAGCCGCAGGGATAAGGGCAGTAGTGTTTTCTTGGTCAGCTGATGGAAATATGCTGCGTTTATGACAAAGACAGAGAAAAGGATGCTTTGTTAAACATAGGCCAAGTCCTACTGACTTATTGGAATTCGCAGAAGTAAACAGAGTGATTGCCTATGGACATTCTCAGTCATCCAGGTCATGCTTGTCCCGAAGATGCTTTTTTTTTTTTCCCCCAAGAGGCAATTGGACTTTCTTGTTTTTTTTTGAAGACGTTTCACTTCTCATCCAAGAAGCTTCTTCAGCTCTGATTGGATGGTGGGGAATGGAAGGATTTATACTCCTTGCAGACAGCTGGACATTTGCATTCTTTTAGCAGGTTGTTAAGGTCACCTGGAGGTTTATCTGTGTCATCAGGTTCACCTGAGTGGTGCAAATTTTGGAATCTTTGGAGCAATATAATGAAGAGCAATTTTCCTAGATGCAGAGTAGGCCTTTGGCAATTTGAATTGGGCTTTCTTGTTCAAAGTTTGAGAAGATATGAACTTTGGAAAGAATTTTATAAAATGGGTAAGATTTATTTATACTTTACAGAAAGCACACATAATTGCTAACAAAATCCTGTGAGATATTTAAAAAAAAAGAGAGAAGACAGAGATGCCCACTGTCTCCTTTCTTGTTTATTTTGGTTTTTGAAATACAGGATAGAGATAATAAGACAGATAACAGAATAGTGTGGCAACACTGAAGTGGCCACATTTTTTCCATATTTCAATATGTTGTGAGTAATGGATGCATTCTTTAAGTTAACCCATTTGCGGTAGGTTGATTCAAAAATTGTTGACTTGCGATGCACCATTTCATCCAATTGAAAGTTACTAATAGACAAGCAGGAGAGTTTATTCATATAGATTGTAGGCATACATAGGATGCAGTTGTATCATTCTTAGGGAAGATTTTCTAAAATCAGACTTGCACCAATGAGAAAGGTGACCAGCTACAGATGATAACACTCACAAGAAGATCTTAATGTTTAGATAGGTACTTAGGAAGACAGATTTCGGTCCTAACTAAGAAGGTAAAATAAATCTAATGCAGATGTTTGGGAGAATGGATTTGCATAACCTGTCAATAACAATTCTGCTCCAGCATGGATGGCAGCACTGAACACAGTACTTTGCATGTTTCTGAAAGATATCAATAAGAAATTAATTAAATTTTGAAAAGATCATGTGCTATCCATAATAGTGCCATTGATTCCTATTCACCACACAGACAGAATTTCTCCAGGATGATTGAAAAAAAACACTACATCGGGGAAATTGATGTGTAAAAGAATAAAATTGGTAAATAAAATGGTTTTCTGAAATAATTTCTACGAACAACTGTGATCTTTACAGTCATATGCATACAAAAATAATACGGGTAGTCCTTGCTTAATAACTGGCCTTTGTAGGCGCCGTTGTACGTTATCGCTGGTCTGAAAAAGTAACTTTATGATCAGTGTGCACACTCACCATTGTAGTGTCTATCTATTCCTAAGCTGTTCTTTTAGACTGGAATGCTGCCTTCCTAATGGAAGCAGTGAATCTAAGTAGAGTATTCTGAACTGCATATTCCTAATTCTAAACTATGAAGGACTTAAAAGATGATAACTCTCTAAAACTTTTAATCTCTTTAAGGGAGCCTCCCACCACTGAATTTCTAGTATTAACCTGAAAAAAAGAGGAAAGTATTAAATATCTGCAAAATAATCACCTTTGTTATATTTAAGCAATTTTCATTTCAAAAAGTTACTAAATGAAATTTAATTTTTAACTGCTGGCATGTCATTCAGAATTACTGCTTTTAACCTTTGGAATATTTTAACCTTCAGATTAAGACTTTGAGTTGGATCTAGGAAAAGACAGAGAGCAATACAGTTGCCTGGGGATGTTGGTGGAAAAAAATGGAAGATATTTTTTGTACCACTTTAATTAATTTGCTGTTGAGACTCAGCATTCTATATAGCTTACCTTCAGTCTCCAGCCATTTGCTCTTGTTGATTCTTCCCATGTTATAAAGAAGCCCCATAAACATGGTTCTATATTGCTAGATGATAAATAATTATCCTGAATATTGTTCCTGCAAAATTGACTCATCCTTGATAATGTATTGTTGACATATAAAAAATATTTATCATGTGAATCTAGGAAAAAGGGGCCTGGCTACCAGATGTGTTGACACTGCTAAATTGGTTACATATGTGCCCCTCCCCCTTCTAACTCTGATTTACTTAATGGCTTTGTTTTGCTTACTTTTCGCTCTCATCTTGCTTCTATTTTCTCTTTAATCTATGGGAAAAATGCCCCTGGGATTTTGTCATGACACTCTCTAAGTGGACTTGGGTTAATGTATCTATGATAGTATAGGAGACTCCAAAGGGTATTTATGCTTATATGTTTACATGAATTTGCAGCAAAAGATTTACTATATTTAGTTTCAAATAATAAAGGAGAGCAATTAGCTTCCTGTGAGTTCATCTCAGGATGAAGCAAAAATGGATGGAGTGAGTGAGGGAAGCCATGGTGGGATGCTATTAAAAGATAACATTGGGTATCATAGTTCCTTGAAATCAGCTTGCCATAACTTTTGTCCTTCAAATATGTGAGATTTAAATATATATAATTCCATTGCAAAACCAGGCAAGGATAATCTGCCTTAAACTTTTACAAAGACTATCTGAACACTTTCTTTAAATTTGCTATTTACAAGACACAAAATATTCAAAAAAATATTATTTATGAAGTTAAAAATGTTAGATTTTTATCCCAGTAACCGTAACTATTAAATAATCTGTTTGGAATATAGAATAAATTCTACAGAGGAAGAGAACTCATATCTTTTCTGCCATAGAATATCTTCTGAACTTCCCAATCTTGTTATTCTTCTAAATTACCAGGTGAGCTTCCAGCCAAATAACGCATAACTCTGTTTTAATGTTTATGTTTACTGTGTTATGTAATTTATCTCCTGCCTGAATCCTCACGGGCTCCAAGTGCTTTACAAATATTAACATAGCAATAAGCATAACATTTCCCTTTAAAACCTTCAATAAGATATAAGTACATAGAAGTACCTCTGACTCTATCTATCCCCAAAGACCTTCTGAAAAGCCAAGTTTTACTAGCTTCTGGAAGATCATTCTCACCTCAAGGGTCAAGCTGCTTCATAGGAGGACACCTGCTATTGAAAACATCCAGCTTTGGAACTCCTTCCATCAAACTTTTTGATAGGTGTTCTTTAGACATCTGGGTTGGATGCATAGAGACTATTTGGCAAATGCAGTCTCTGCTATCCAGGCTGCGAGTAAATGCTCAACACTTTCAATTGCCCTCAAAAAAAATCAGCAGCCAGTGTAGATCCTAATTAGGAGATGACAAGGGCAGATAATCCAAACCTAACTGCCTATTTATTATCATAGCAGAACATTCTGCTGTTCTTATTAGCTAGAATATATTTCAATATTTCAAGTCTGATTTCTTTGCTTATTTCCACATTTCAGTAAAAGGTGTTCGCTTGGTTATGGATTAACCTAGCTAAACAAATGTTTAAAACAGATTTCACAAGCCAGTGCTAAATAAACTTCATAAGAAAATAAGGACTGCATTTTCAGAAGAAGCCTAGATGGGAAATAAAGGGCTTTGTGTTATGAGGGCTTCAAAATGTCCTTTTGAGGTTGGACTGTTGCTCAGTGTCCTAGTACTGATAGGGTTAATAATATTCTTGCCTGTTCAAACATCTGAGTAGCTGGTTGTGGTCACAGCCAAATTGCAGGTTGATTCTGGGTTTAAATCATATTCAATTATTTAATGATACAGCTGGACCTAAATTAAAAACTTTAATTTAACTAAATTAAAAAATGGCTCTTCTGGATCTTCAGTTTGCCCGGGGAAAAAAATCCAACATTAAAGCCAGAAAATATTTTAAGTTTCTGTGAAGCAAATATCTGGTACTTACAGATGTAATTCAATAAAAAAAACTATTATTTAAATGTGAAGGCTGAAACACATTGCAAGAATGCTAATTTGATTTAATTCTGCTGTGATGAGCACACCAAAAATTAATTCTAATCTCTGATTAAGTATTTTCTTCTCTTATTGTGCTTTCCATCTTCTAGAAAACAAAGAGTTACAGGCTAAAAATGGGAAACCAATCTGAAAAAGTTTCAAACTTGATATCTAATTTTGCCCATAGCATTGATGGAAAAATTGTAGATGGTAACAGAAGGTCATATTTCATCGGGAACCAGGGGAGAGGGGGAAATGCTAGGGAATGCAAAGTTCTCCCTCTAATAATTTCTAAAATCCTAGTGAAGTGGTGGTAAGATGTCTTGCTTTATGTATTTATTTATTTACAATACTTGTATGGACACCCATCTCAGAGCCAGAACACTAGGTCACTCACAATTATATATTTTATAGAAAAATATAAACAATAAAATAAAACCTGACAACCAACTCAAATACCCTTCATGCATCTCATAACATTATTCTCCCACTCTGTCTTCACCCTATTCCAACACTTGGGTGAAAAACTAGCTCTTCATAGCTTTTCTGAAGGTTAAAAGTGCGGAGCTCAGACAGAACTCAGGGGGGAATGATGTTTCATAGAGTTGGGGGTACCACAGAAAAAGAATGTTTCCCAATTCCTGAAAGATGGCAACATTTAAGAGAAAGCATCTGATGAGCTAACTTTAGCAGGAAGTGGGGCACTGATCAACCAAGAGGTTACCCAAATCAAGGAAAACACCTATCTCACAATTTTTGCATTAATTCTGCAAAGTTTTCTTTACAGGGTTTGATCCTGCCCTCAAACTGAGTCAGACGTTTATTGGCTCAGTTGCACAAGAGCAGCTAACAAGGTCCAATGTCATGAGAATGCTGGATCATGGCTCCAGTCCCAGACCAGTGCAAATAGAGTATGCCTCAGAAATGCTATGCATCATGATAAAATCTGTTCCTTATTTTGAGCTTTTTCTACAACTGTCTATTTGGAGGAATGAATTGTGGCACTTTTGTACAAATGTGTTCTGTGGTTGATGCTTTGAACAGAAGCATTTATCCTGACTATATATTTATTTTCAAAATGTTTTGAGAAGAAGAACCCATTTAGTTGAATGTGTGTGGGTCTATTTTTAAATTATAGGAATACAAGAAAGCAAACATAATGTGTGTGTGTTTGTGTGGAAGGAGGAAGTTACTACTTTCAGATGTTCTTCCACACTTCCATAACTCAAACATTGCTTTGTTTGTTCACAGTGAAATTTTGCAGACGCTCTTTACTATAACATAGAACTTGTGGACCAGTATTTTGGGAGATAAAAATACACAATAACTGAGAATACGCTTGTAGAACAGTTGAGCAGTAACCCTCTTTGAACTTGACTGCTTGCCAAGAAACAGTGGATGCTTTTTCGCCCATCATCTGGAAGATGTTTTTTGAGATAGATTGGAGGCTACTCCCAAGAAGAACACATTTTTCTGCCAGACAAAGCTGAAGAATAAGTATGTTAAGCATGCCATAAAAAAGTATGTTACATAAGAATAAATCTGTTTTGGAGATTCAGTGAGCCCAAAAATGGTCATATCTGAGAAAAGTATCTGGAAGTGTTATCCTGTGTCTTGGGTTGTATCACACCAAGTGTGGCTCAGGATCTAACAACAAATAGGTTAAGTCTTTTCATGTTTGTTCATATAAGTCAAAACTTTAACATCTCTTTCTGCAACTTTCTCACTTCACTAGAATATGGGAATAATGTCATGGTCTTCTAAGAAATACAGTCAGCACTGAATAGAAATTGCGCTATGGAAACATCAGGCCTTTTGTTGGTGGCTTGGACGAACAACAGTTCTTCTAATGAGAGAATACTCCAGCTAGTGTTTTCTGATTTATACGCTCAGAGAGTTTGGCATCTCTTTACCACATTGTGACCTTCACTTTATCTGGAATATCTGTGTATATCTATAAAATATAAATATTCAGCATGATGAACTTATCATAGGCACCATGCATTATGGCCATTTACAGGAGAGACTCCTGCAAAGGCATTTCTCCATACCTTTTAAATAACGCTTCTCAGGTCTTGTATGTACTCCTTATAAACTCAGGTTTAGAACTCTTGGAAAGATGGTTTTTGAAAGAAGCACAACAAGTGATGTTGAGAAGTTGCTTCTTGATTGCCCCAATTGGCATTATGCTTGTACCTTTCTAGGAAATCATAATGTTGGAAGGTCCAAACTTTTATTTAGTACAGGAAATCCACAATTAAAGTATGAACCATAAGTTTATTGTTAATTTTCTTTCTAAAGACTTTTGGTAGGGGGAGAGCATCACTTCTTTTAGAAGTAGATTTTATTTCATATTGCTCTTATTACAAAACATTTATGCCAATGTTCTGTTGAAATCTGTAACTAAACTGTAGGTTAGTTTGATTTTAGATCATGATGACAGTTTGACTCTATATGAGAATTGTTTTAATCTTGCAACCTGTGCATCCAGTTCTGAAAATGATTTCAAAGAAAGATCTTTTAGTCTTAAAAATATGGTTAGAAACTAAAGGTACCCTAATTAATTGCCACTTACTAATATTTTCCTGGTTTGTGTACAGTTTAATGCATGTATAAACCTTATTATTCTCTATTGTTGGCTTTTTAAAATTATCCCTTGTCTATGGTAAATACTAGACCTCAGGATATAATTTTATTCAGGAAACCACAAGAAGGTCCTGAAATAATTGGAACAAAGCATGAAGATGAAAAGATAGATGGGGGAATGAGAGGGAAACTTTTATTTTGTGTGTCTCCCTCCCTCTTTCTCTCTTTCTCTCTTTCTCTCTCTCTCTGTTTCTCCCTCCCTCTCTCTTTCTCTCTCTGTGTGTTTGTGTGTGTGTGTGCGTGCGTGTGCATGTCAAAAAGCGACACAGAGAGACAATGGTATGTATCTCTTACAAGTGGTCATTGTAATTAACTCTTTATAAAGACAAATTCTACAAAGCAAAATGGGCATTTATTGTTGCCACACACACAAACAACTGTAGACAATTTGATTTAACCACTAATTTCCCCCTCAGCAGGCTTAATTCTCAATCAGAAAAAGAAAACATTTTGCTACAATACTTTACAATCATTTACATCCACAGCTTGAAAAGAAGATGGAATTTGATGCCCTCTTCCACCTATATTGTTAAGTCTTTTAAAAATTATTAGATTTACCCCCCTTTTTTTGAAAACACAACCACCAACTGACTCCCCACTTTATTATCTATTCTATTTTAAACTGTTAGTAAAAGATTTGATTTGTGTTTCTGTTCTGATAATAAGGTCAAGAGAAGCTCTGAGAGCTTCTCTTTTATTTACTGTTTTCTAATTATAATCAGGTTCTGAAAAAGTCATACATAATCTCATACCTTGGGAATATCCTTAAAACTCAGTAATAAAGATATGGCTTGACTGGAATTCTTACTTGAACTGGCCTATCCCTCTGACGAAGGATAGCTAAGTGGTGGACCTCCTGACTTTTGTACATAAAATCCTAATCATTTAAAAACTGGAGAGAACTCCATTTTTTAAAATTATTTTTAAAAAAAAGATCTTTGGAAAGGGGTCTAATGCTTGAAAATGCCCAACAGCAAGACAGCCTCAGTTACAATGGCAATGAGTATGCTGTTGGGAGAACTGAAAGATAAATCATCATGGAGAAAATCTATGTATGTGGTCTGTAAGAGATGAAAATGACTTGATAGCACAATCATTAAAAATTACAATAGATAATATTGATTGTATTCATCTGTGATTTCCCAAAAGATAACTTCTTGGAAGAAATGTCAATACTGGACAAAACAATTTTCCTACCAAAGACCTGTGCTAAAGCAAGGCACAGGTCTTTGATATATAGAACAAGTTAGATTTTCATATACACTTGCCAAAACTCTCCTTAATAACTCGGTATGTTTTTCTGAAGTAACCTAATCATATTAGGTAATTTTATATAATGGATTTGATAATTTGAGGTTAATAATATACCAGGTGATCTATATTTATTTTATGAAGCAGTAAACCAAGCCTGTTGCTTCTGAGATCCTATTGCTCAGTTTGATCATTAGATTTTTGGACTTAGTAGGGGAGAATAATGTGTGCAGTCATTCTGACTTTCAAGAAATGATACCTTGCATTGTTAATATTCCATTTGACTCACATGTGAATTTTGCTATTGAAATGGCAAATTTAGATGGCACACTTTTTAAAATTTTCTCTTAATGAAAACTTAAGAGAAAATTTGAACATTAAGCTTCTACCAGGTTTGAGCATCTGTTGTCCTTATCCTAATATGGGGAGGATTTCTCTTCTGAGCAGAATAGTTCACCTCCCTGCAGGACCATCACTGAATGCTTTCAATTCTCCTTTAGATATTCAGAGACCATCATTATTTTTAAATCACCCATGGCTCAACAACCATTTATTGTCCATAAAACAAAGTTACATTAAAGGCTTCTTTGTACCTTTCCTCCATAATTCAAGCAGATTCCCTTCATTCAAGTTTTGTTTAATCTTTTCTGTTTTGTCAGGTTTCTAAATATAAAAGCAAAATAGTAAGAACTGTCATTTGAATTTATCCTGCAAAGATTCTTGGGAGTCAAGTTTCATTAAGACAGTAATTAAACTCACCACATGCTTTAATGAAAGGGCCTTTAACCAAAGTTTTATCATTAGCCATGTGTTGTATTTGGTTTGGACACTCATACAGAAATCTGGAACACATCAAGGAAGGGACTTCTTTTGGCTTAAAGCTGAATGCAGAAGGTGGGTCCCACATATGATTGTCCAATTCATTTTCAAATACATTTTGAATTCAAAATATGTCATCCATCTTCTGGTGTATTTGGGCTCACAACATTTTGCATGTATATTATCACTCCATTTTGGAACTGCTTCTCTAAGTTTGTTTTGACACATCTACTTTAGGGTTCACCTAAGGTTGAAAACTCCCAAATGCCATTCTGCACTCCCACCCTCAAGAAATAGAGCTTTGTTCACAGTAGTAGAAGCTTGGCAGTACAAATATTATGACAGATTATGTAAAATATGTCAATTATTGGAAACATAATTAACTTAATAATTCTGTTTGGGAATTAAGCAAGTGAACTGTTCGGAAGCAATCCTTTCCAGTTAAAATTAATATGTTTGTGGCAGTTGGTTTTTGCAAGAAGCTAATTTTACAGGAAAATTCATAAAAGAACCACTATAAAATATAGCACAAATTGGGGACAATGTAGTTAAAGATGCAGCTAAATTATTGTCACTAGTTTCTTTCTCTAATCTATATCATTCTTTGTGGTTGCCCCTAATGATTTAGGGATATTCAGTTGAGCATTAACTGGTGGCGGTGTGTGTGTGTGTGTGTACAAATTCCCTACTTCTGTTGTAGGAAAATCTGTGAACTTTCGTACTTAGATGAGCCACAAACATAGACTTTATGCCTTCAGATATGTTAGACCATACCTTCCATAACTCTCTCACAGCAAGGGAAGGCTGGAAATTACAAGAATATTAAACTACATTAGTCTGGCATTGGTTGCTAATATTACAAAAGCATCAGATGAAATGATAAATGAGATGCCAGTAAGTGACAGTATAGATGTGTTCTTTAAGACCATGTGTGGTCTTTTAAACATATGTTTGTATATCAAGTACTTTTAATGATCTTTGAATGTTTTATAGGTAGACCTCAACGTACAACTGGTTACTTAACCAAACAGTTACGATAGACATCCTCAGACACTTTCTTATGACCTCTGAAAACATACCTTACCACAGTCACATGATCATATTTTAGAAACTTGGCAACTGGCTCATCTTTACAGACATTTGCAGCATCTTGTGGTCATGGCACCATAATTTGCATTTTTTTAGCCAGTTTCTATAATTTAGTTCTAGTTTCCATCAAAGAAATTCCCATTGGGGAAAATGGAATCACTGCCATGTTCACTTAATGACTGCTGTATTTAAAAACAAACAAGAATCATCAATTTGAATCCAATCACATGATGCCTCAACTTACAATCTCAACAATTTACTACCTGAATTCTAAGCTCAAAATTGTCATAAGTTGAGAGTTGCCTCTATAACTTGAAAAAAAAATCTTGTTACAATATTTAGCCTGCAAAGACACAGTCGATTCAATAGGAACCCTCTGATGTATTAGAATATTTAAAGAAATTTTTAGTTTCTTGCTCTGTGCAATGAACCATAACCACGGGATGAGGTATCACTAAAATGCTGATGATACCCAGTTGTATATTTCCATCCTGGGTGAAGTGGACACTTTTTTTGTGGTGCCTGGAGGCTGTAGGGAATGACTGTGGATGAACCTTTTGTGTCCAGGTATTATCTTTGTTCCTGGATAGGGTTGCACTATTATAAGCAGGATGGGGGAGAGGTGTTTGTAAAATGAAGGTGTTCAGTCTCATAAATTCATTATTTATCAAGGAAGTCCTTTAGGTATCACTCCAATGTGTATAACAACGGATTTTTCCCATAAATTTTCAGTTTTGATCTGCATGTTCAAAATTATTTCATAATTTTTCCAATTGTTTTTCCTCAGTCCTAGCATCAGCTGATACAGCAACATCAACAAGCAGACTTTCTTCTCTTCAATAACTTTTGTCCAGGTCATGTTATGAACATGATACCTTCTGTTTAACCTGCTCATTTTCCAAAACCTTTTCAGTTTCATAGTCTCAGTAATTTTTACCGCATTTAAATTCATACTTAAAATAATATCCTTATGAGCTGGACTGTATGGGCACCGATTTAGACCAAGTAAACTCTTCTTTGCTTCAGTGAGGGCAAACTATGCTTGAAAAAAGCTGAAGGAGATTTTTTCCAAGAATTCCAATTTTCCAAGAATCCTGAATGTTATGAAATATGTGTGCACTGGTTCTGACTCTAGGGAAACAATAGGATACAAGAGCATCCAAGAAATGATGTCGTTGATAGTGACCTTTCAACAGGCATAAGATATATGCCACACATATATAAAGTGAGGGACCCCCATCCCTATTGTTGTGCCAATTAGAATTAAGCCGGTAGTTTGTAGTGCAATTACAAAGGAGCAGGTCACATTGAATCTGCTGTGGCCTCTGCCTGAGCAAATGAAGTTTGGATCATGTTTCAAAAGCACAGCTGTCCTAAAGTTTCCCATCCTGCTTTAATTCTGATAAGCGACAGTGGGTTCATTTTGATTTTGTTTGATTTAATTTAAAAAAAAACAACCTTAAGCATTGGAAAATGATGGAAACTGAACAAAAGCAGAAGAAGAGACCATTGCAAATGCACCATTTCTTTCTTGTTGTTTTTTTGAATGATCAGTTCTCATCAAAGACATATCAATATGTGTAACAACAAAGACTTTTGCTCAAAGTGCAGATGTGATCTATCCTGAACAGCACAGGTGCAGAAAGACACTGGGAACTAAATAGAAGCTCTAAGGGAACTTGATCCTTCGTTCCTGAAGGGGAAGGAAAGCTTGAATACACATTTCTCTTTATCTAATGCAAAAAACAGGATGAAGACAGATCTATGGCTTCCTAGAATAACACTCCTTGATGTCTGTTTAGAAGTTTGTGACTTAGACATGCTAATGTCCTAGCACGGGCAAGCAATGGTGCCATTAAGAATGGAGTTTTTGTCTCAGTTCTAGGGCTGTTGGATTTAGAAGTAGGCCAAAATTCAAGCTCTTCTCCATATCTGCTCCTTCCCTTAAGAGGATGATTGAAAAAATACAGGGCATCCCAATTCTTTTCTTAAGAAAAAGAAAGCCACACATGCCCTCCCCCAAATAGTAGTTATAACTAGCTGCTTGCCAATGGAGATTCTCAGTCATCCAAGTCATGGTTGTACCAAAGGTGCTTTTTTTCAAGAAGCAACTGGACTTTCTTTGTTTTTCCTTGAAGACATTTCACTTCTTAGCAAAGCAAAATGTCTTCAAGGAAAAAGTTCAGTTGCCTCTTGAAAAGAGCACATTTAGGACAACTAGCTGCTTCTCATCTTTGATTACTGATTGCGTACACTCTCTACCTTTCTGATAGTGGTGATGGTACAGTGGTTAGATGCAGTATTGCAGGCTAACCTGCCCACAACCAGGAGTTCGATCCTTACCAGCTTAAGGTGCACTCCATCCTTCCAAGGTTGGTAAAATGAGGACCCAGATTGTTGGGGGCAATATGCTGACTCTAAATAAACTGCATTATGAAGCAATATATAAGTCTAAGTGTTATTGTTATTGCTATTAAATGTCTTTTTTTCATTAAAAACGCTGAAAAGAAAATGCTGCTGGTTTAAGCATTCAACTAATTTTATGGAGTGAGTTCCTTAAAGCAGGGGTGTCAAACTGGCGGTCTGTGGGTCAGATGCCTTACGTGCAGGCCATGCCCACCCCAGCATGCTAATGAGAAAAAAGTCACAAAATGTCATTTGACGGCACCGTGACACGGCCAGTTTGACACCCATGCCTTAAGAAAGAGTGGAAGTCTGAAAAAAAAGGCTACTTTATGATTAGTAGACAGGTAGTATATTCATAATTACAGAAGATCCCAAATATATCTGCTAAATCACTCACAGAGCATACACAGCTACATAAAGTTTTTGCATTATTTATTGATGCATATTTAAATGGTGACTAAATCTCCTGTGATTTGGCATTCAGGGACAAAATAAAACAAAATGTTAGTGAACTTTTTATAATTTGTGATAAAGTGGCTAGATAAACAGCAAATAAAGTATTCAAGAAACCAGAACTGTTAAATACAACAAGCAATCTAGCATTATTTCTCCCAATCTTTACGGAATGAGTAGAATTCTTGGACGATTGGGTAGATCAAAAAAATCCTCTGTGTTAAAAGTGGGAACAGCTATTTTTTCAACATCCTCCTTCAAAGGAGCTTAAGGAAAAACAATTAATAAGCTTTTGGGTTCTGATTATTTTATTGACATTTACATTACCTGCTTCCCTCCAGCCTGAACTCTATTTGTGGGTTATTATTAGCACTGTTCTATGATTGAAGTAACCTAATTAAATATTTCCAGCCATTTTAATCTCAATATTTGTTCTCTGAGACTTTATGATATCATCATATCATATCATCATATAATATCTAAAATTTTATCAATAAAGCAGATATATAGATATATAGATAGATGATATAGATAGATACATGATAGATAAAGATAGACAATAGATGATAGCGATATTTGAAAACACCAAGGAAAAGATCAGAAAAAGAAATTTAAAAAATAACAGCAGAAAATAGAGATTTATAAGCTATATCCAATTGAATAAGAATCGTCGGAGTAACATTAAATTAATACTACATATAAAATGATCATATATCAATTTGACATTGCAAACCTATTACTAAAATCCGATTAGTACAGGCAATAGAATAACTGATTAGAATGAACAGAATGAACAATTAACAAGAGTTTCTATCTAAGTTAAAAGGGCAAGCAAAATTTAGTATTTAAAATCCTTATTTTAAAAAAAACTTTAGATAGGACAAACCTCTATACAGATCATAATCTATAAATGATCTCTGTATTAAATTCAGTTCAATTAAGACTTTTTTTTTTAAATATGAAGTTATTTTTGTCATTGATGCGTACTATCAGTTTGGTCTGCCATTTTCTAGAGAAGGAATTGTGTGTGATTTCTAATAGGATACATAAAGTATCTTCACAGAAGTTAGCATATACAAAATCAATTCCATATTGATCTAGGAATACAGAAGTTTTTTCTTAATCACTACACCCAGACATCTGCCGGATGGGGAGGGGAGTTCATAAAAGTCCAAATGGCAACTGTGATTATATAATGTCACATGCCACAAATGTCACAAAGGACAGAGCTTTGATCATGTGCTCAAGGCTACTATGTTGACATTTGGCCTATTTACTTCAACCTATGGATACCATGGTTGAGAATGTGCTGTTGTTAGAAGCTTAAGCAGCTCATTAATTGCAGTTTCGGGTGGTAGTTTATTGATGAGCCCATAGACCTCTTCAACTAAATAATTCAGGATAAAGAAAACTGAATGGAGTGTGAAGACCTTCAAAATATTTTTTTTTCAGATTAGGTGAATGGTAACAACATAGTGGTTAATTCCTCCCTGTACTTAAGAGACGTTTGTGATGATAAGACCAAAATTAAAGTAGAATGAAAGAAGTGAGGGAGGGGACAACTCCCAAAATAAGTGAAATAAATGTTTTTTCTCTTACTTTCAGGAAGTCACTTTTGGGCACCCTACAAACATGTGGACTTCAACTCATTAAATGCTCAGCAAGGGAGTTAGATATTTTGAGGATATCAATGTTGAGAATTGTGGCCCAATTATACCCCAACCCTATTTATGGGAGAATTGAATGCCTAACAAAAAATGGGATCTAAGTTACAGGAGAACCACTTTCCCCAAGAAAAACTGCCTAACAATAACAAAAATATTAAAACTAATTACCTGGAGAGGTGGAAACTTGAATCTGTTCAAGTTGAGGCTCAATTTACTGGAGATATTTTAATTTGGATTCCTCACTTGATCCAGGAATTGGATTCAATAGCCTCTGGTCCTGAGGAAATTCTATGCTGAAGTCTGTGTTGCAATTTCTCAAATATTTTCTTTTCCTGGCAATGAGATTTCTGTTTTTATATCTACATCTCGAGATCACTGAGAATTTCTGTCCGTTTTTTTCTGATGATGTTTTGAGCTTTCATTATGGCCTGAGGTCGTAGAGGACATGTTACCTCTGGAGTTCTTATTTTCTATTACAACCATTTCCATCCTTCCCCATGCATCCATTTGAAGTATGGACTTTCATTCCCCAAAAGTCCAGTTAGGGCCATGCAGACGGTGGAATTTGGGACGTTGGCCACATATCTGGAAGGCATACAGGTCAAAGACAGCTGGGTTCTGTTCACTTTCTGTAATTATGTTTTGGACAAGGAAATTTTCTGATACTGTTAGACCTGGGGCCTCATCATGGATTATGCCCTTTGGTACCATGAAAGTTGTAGTGTAATCTTTACATACATTCCATGAACTTAATACTTTGCACATGGGACACATAAAATTTCTTTCCTGGCTGCATATGTTTGGATAAAGAGAATCCATGTTTTTGGTTTCTGTTAGCAGTTGTGCTCTGTCTCTGTTTTTCACATATCTGTCTTTCTGTCCTCTCTGTCTCTGTCTATCTGACTATTTCTCTCTCTCTCTCTCTCTCTCTCTCTCTCTCTCTCTCTCTCTCTCTCTCTCTCTCTCTCTCTCTCTCTCTC
>JANHFL010003303.1:36011-69818 GCA_032468155.1 Oxyrhabdium leporinum
TAATGGTGAAAAGAAATGTTATTTATGTTTAAATGAACTAATGGAAAAAACAAGAAAGAATAGAAATAGAAATAAGAAGGGAACAATAATATGTATATTTTAATATAACATAATATATATATATATATAATAATAAGAGGGAGGTTTAGAAATTGAATGGTAGCAGTATTAGGCATGTTTAAATAACATGAAACAATGAAAATGAAATGTAGTAACTATGAGTAACAACATTATGTTTATCTGCATTAATATGTATGATACCCAGGTATCACACTGCTCACAGATTGATATATATAAGCAATATAAACTAAAAAAATTGACCTAAAAAAAGAATTTTACCAAATTGTTTGGGAAACAAATATAGAGATTATACTTCCTAAATAATCCATAGAAAGATGAATGGCTCATTTTTCCTTAAAATGGGAATTGTGCTTATTTATTTATTTATTTAAAATGTATAAAGTAGGCAAGACATCTCTTCTAACATTATCTTTCAAAACAAGTCTTGGCTTGGAGTTACTTGAGTACTTATATTCTATGTCGCCTGATGGTTCCACCATATATTAGGAAAGATATACAGATAATTGACAACCAAAGAGAAAATGGATTGAAGTTTGACAAGATAGATCAGTAAATGCAATCTCCAAATTGCTCCAATTGAGTTTAGTGATATTTGTTCAGGGTTTGTTTCTTTTTTCTCTCTAAATAAGAAACACGGAGAGGGAAACTGTCCTACCAAAAGGAGCACTAGTAAAAAAGAAAAGAAAAGCAGGAAATGCCACAATTGAAATGGAAGTTAATGAACAGAACTATAAAAGAACTACCTCCCCTGTCTGAAAAACTATTGGCAAAACTATCATATCTTCCATTTTTGATCAAACATTTTAATGTCAAGGCAAGAGATGTCAAACAAGTCAAAATCAAATCAGTACAAAAAACTGAATAAGTAGACAGCAAAAATCACATTTTCTAACTGGAACAGTTAGAAAATAATAAAGTAGTCTTTGTCTTAGTGATTGTGTTTCACCTTGAGCGTCTTTTCAAGATAACTGTCAGATATGAGTCATACTTAATAAGCGTGCCAAAGATCTTGTCTCAGAGGAGAAATAAAGCACCGTGAAAGATTTAACATCTTACCTTCTACTGCATGAATTCTTTCTTACAAACATCTGGTTCTTTTATTATTTCATAGCCTCTGAACCCAGTGCATGACATATTAAAATGTAACATTTTGCCCCTTTTCCTACTTGTGGGATTCAAATTTAACAAGAATCCATTTACAATGTAATACTAAAGACTTAAGTTAAATTCCTTGGAAATAAGTTTGTAGAGAAGACGAATAAATCTAAGAGACAAATCCACTAAGTAGTTTGTAGGGAAATAAAACTGCATTTTTATCATCTGAGGAGCATCAGTTTGTATGTGAATGTAGGGTTTCTAACACTAAATTCGGACAGTACAGTAAGCAATCCTATTTAAATCTTCAAACTCATGTGACAAATGGATATCATTGGTATCCATTACATTGGATGGAGAACCAATAGCCGTTGTCAGGATTTTGGTCTACCTCTTGTTTGAAATTAATGAATTCAATAATACAACATTTAACGAGCTCATTAAGCCAAAGGAGAGCACAGAACGAATCCCATCTGCAAGAACCAATGAAGTCTTATCTCATCAAGAATGGATAATGGATGAGATAATACTCAAGATTAGGCTGATTTACTAATCAATCAGGGCAACCAGAAGGCCTGTTCTTATTGAACTCAGTTGACTTTTGAGGAAAGGTCAATCAGTTAATGAAAGATCACTTAGATTACATGAATGAACCTATTAAGAAGATAGAGGAACACCTGACTCAATCCAGTTGACTCAGTCCCAATATGGTGTGGATCAGAGCTCATCTATCTGTGGCTAAGTTTTATAAATGACACTTTCCAAAATGCTACTAATTGCAGTTCAACAGTAGCTGGAAAGCCATGGATTCTCTGGTGGAGACATTAAGAGGTCATTTGATTAGCAAAATTTTGATGGATTGCATTTATTGAAGTTAATGCAGTAATGTAGGGCATTGGAACACCTCCCGTGCTATACTGACATGCACACATGGACACAATTACTTTCTGCTTCATTTCTTACACCCAGTTGAGCTACATTTATCCTGCTCTTTTTTACAAGCAGCACTAATGTGATCATCAGTAAGTTGCTTATATACTATTTGATATCATCTGTATAAGAAGGAAGCAAGGGCAGATGTCCAAGTAGTGTCCTATTGAACATTTTTCAAAGTTCTTTCTATCTGTGCAAAGATTTTCCAGGATGTTATAGTGTAGCAGCTTCACAGATGGAAGAAAGAGTTCCATTGTAGGGTGGGAATATGTTCTTTTTATTCCTATGTTTCTTAATGCAAACTGCCATTTGGTTGATTCACAGTGAATCTTGCTTCTAAAGGAACCAAGAAACTTCTTTCTTTTGCAACTTGAGCACATCACATTATTTGTTTCTCATGTATAATTGCTGAATAACTCTATAGTTTAGTATCTCACTATTTCATAATGTAACTGCACTACTGTATTGTGGAAAGTTGGGTATTTGAATATACATTTAATTGTAGATATTCATAATGGAAATGCTTCCCCAGAGTACTGCATTGAGAAGGAAAATGCTATTGATCATTTCAATTCCTTTCAAAACTAGCAAATATATCTTCTTCTGCAGAACTTTATAGAAGTATTATGATATCAAGTTGTTTAATTATGTACAATTAAGCAGTTGCGTAAATGCATATAAAAACTGTAGCTTACTCCAAAAGGCTGAAAAATTACCCAGCCTTTTTAAATAAGAGCAACTGGAGAAAAAGGCAGAACAGATAGAAATTTTCTGTCTCCCCCACATGTCATCCTATGTTCCAGGTCAAAATTGAAATGGATAGAACTACTTTCAAAATGATTCTACTGTGGTAGGTATAGGACACACAGAGCTCAATCGTGCATGGACTGATTATTCTAGCTTCTGATGAAGAAACGAAGTATTGAAACTTTTGTTTTCCTTCCAAACAGAATGCTTTGGGGAGAGAAGGCTGCCTGAGTGATTTTAGCTCAGAGGTTTTCAAACCTTTTCAGGCCATTTTGTTAAAAAAAAAGGGAAAATCTGCAACCTCCGATCAAAAGGCAAAGTTCTAGTGATAGGTTTCATTTTTTCCCTTCTTAGTCTGTCATAAAACCCTGTCAAATTCTCACTCTTGAAAACTCTGGTTTAAACTGAAAGTGTGTCTTTCTTGTGATCATGATACAAAACTCTTCAGAAAAGAGCCTAAATGCCCAGAATCCTAGCTGATTCAATGTGAGAACTGAATTATATCAGGTGTTACTCAATTTGGCTTTTTCTAGAGCAGGGTTGTCAAACTGGTGGCCTGTGGGTTGGATGTATCATGTGCAGGCCACGCCCATCCCAGCTCCGCGAATGGGGAAAAAACATCACAAAATGTCACGTGATGGCAACGTAAAGCCGTGAGTTTGACACCTGTATTCTAGAGATTCTTAACCTTGGCAACTTTAAGATGTATGGGTTTCAATTCTCAGTATTCCATACATACTGCCAGTATGCTGGCTGGGGAATTCTGAAAGTTGAAGTCCACACATCTTAAAGTTTTTAAGGTTGAGAGCACTGTTCTAAACTACAGGTAGTCCTCGACTTACAGCAGTTTGTTTAGTGACCATTCAAAGTTACAACAGCACTGAAACAAGTGACTTATGACCATTTTTCACATCTATGTCTGTTGCAGCATCACATAATTTACATTTGGATGCTTGATAACTGGTTCATCTTTGTGACGGTTGCAGTGTCCCAGGGTCATGGGATGAATTTTTGTGACCTTTTGACAAGCAAATTAAATGGGAAAGCCAGATTCACTTAATAATGATGTTGCTAATTTAACAACTACAGTGATTCATTTAACAAATGTAGCAAGAAAAATGGGGCAAAACTCACTGAACAAATTTCTCACTTGGCAACATAAATTTGGGGCTCAATTGTGATTGTAAGTCGAGGACTACCTGTATGGTGAAAAAAGGCAGCCTTATTTATGTCCATCTGCCAGGTGAAGTGTAGATGGTAGATATAGACGGATACCATTTGTTGGTGGTAATAACACAGCCAGGTTTTGTGATTATTTGATTTTTTTAAAGTTCCATGGAAGCTATTAAATTTTTCTGCACAATTTCAGTTTAACATTTTTTTAAAGAATCATTTATCATTTCATATTTTGAGGATAATTGAACAAAGAAGAAATCATTCTTTATTCTCAGAGGTGTAGTTGTTTTTTTAACTTTTATTATTTAAATATACTGTACATGTTCAACCTTTTTTAAAAAAAACAACAACAATGACCACAAAACACACATAACGTGCACATCCTTTTTTTACAAATTATGATCAGATTGTCTCAGGTTTATGATGGATACAGAAAGACATTTTACATCTACCCATAAATTCTCTAGCATAAGTCCCTTTAAAATGAGTCATATCAGTGCTTGGATTTGTTTCAAACAATATTTCACATTGAGAAGTTCCTTGTACATGCGCTCAATATTGGGATAATATTACTCTTGAAAATTGCAGCAAAGAACTGCTATAGTGGGCACTAGAGCACATTAACTTTGCAGGATTTTTAAAGTTATTTTTTAAAAAGCTCAACCATCAGTGAAATAGCTACGAACTTTTGCTGAGAGGACTTCAAAAACCTATCTAAGGCAGACTCTAAATAGTCATTCAGAGTCATTTAGTCATTCCTTGTCAGTTTTTTTCTCTCCAAATTACCTTATTTTCAACCTTTTCAATTATTTTACCTGTTCAAAAGAAGGATGACTCTGAATACAAACTCCCAAGCTCTAAAAATCTGCTTTCGTTAATGTACTGCATTTTCAGCACATGTAATTCTCATTTTAGAGGCAAATGATTTAAGAGAGAGATGAAAAAAATTCTTTTCCTTTCAGAAAAATAGCTCAATTTATTAGGGACTTTGTTACATTCTGCACAGTAAAAGCAAATTTAAACCAGGAAAAAAAAGGATTCTTTTTCCTTCTCTAATAAACTTCAAAGACATTTGGAAAGAAAAGTATAGACATTTTTATAAGGAAAGCAACATTGTTAACCTCCCACTTTGTATATCTTTACATCTGTTCACCTTAACTTTTATGTTTTATTAATAAATATTTTTTATACCCAATCTTTTTTTTCCACAAGAAGCTTTTCTACAAATTGTTGAAGTCCTATAATTATGAATGTTTACATATCTTCCCTTCCCCAAGACCCCAAACCAATGCTAATGGTTCTGTGACATAAGAACCTTGTTTCTACTACATCGACTCTTCTGGAGAGTGGTCATCCAATCCTTTCTTTGTCAACCAAACATTTATTTTTTGTTGTGGGTGGTCCACCATGCCTTGTCAGTTGCAATTATCACTTTGAAAACAAAACAAAACAACAAAGGTAACACAAGGAAAGCTTTTTCCCTAATAGGATAAGCCTTTCATTATGCAGCCACTATAGTGACCATCGTTATCTCCAAATCGAACTGTTGGTAGTTTTACATAGAGTAAAGCATTTTTGTTCAACCACAAGAAAAAATATTTTAGCCCAGCCTTTCCCAGACTGGTGCAACTCTGTTTTCTGGGAGCTGCATTTCACTATATCAGGCAGGGAAAGGTGACTTCTGCCAAATACTGTTTTGCCCACGTGACTCGAAGCAGAAGTCAGTTGGCAACGTCTAGTGAAAGCAGGAGGGAGCTGTACAAGACAATTATTCCACCATCTCATGTTTCTTGGGAGCGGGGGGAGGCTTGCATAAGGGAACACCCAGGCAAAGCATTTTGTATTTAAGGCTAAGCAACTGCAGTCTGAAGATTTTGCAAGGCCAAATACATCCTAGGGTAGGTGTCAGGTCTAAATAAGGATGATTGGCACAGGGCAATCTCCCCTTTCTCTTCCCATACACAATGATTTCTAGGTAGATTGACTTCAACTTTGAGATTTCCCAGCCACAAACAGGCTGGTAGAGAATCCTGGGATTGAAATCCACCTTTCCAGAATGCCCTTAGATTGAGGAGAGCTGGCAAATG
Source organism: Oxyrhabdium leporinum (assembly GCA_032468155.1). NCBI lineage: Eukaryota > Metazoa > Chordata > Lepidosauria > Squamata > Cyclocoridae > Oxyrhabdium > Oxyrhabdium leporinum. The sequence goes on from JANHFL010003303.1 coordinate 42,131, forward strand.
GGTGGCACTGAACAATTTAAATACAATCCTTTGAATAATATTTGTTTTTAGTTTGTTTTGCTAGCCCTCTGCCAATGAAAACGGAGCCCTCCCCTTGGGCTCCATTTTCATTGGTTGGCAGAGGGCTAAAGACGAGGTTGAGATGAGAATATGATATAGTATAGGCACTGCCAAGTGCACATATGCCAGTATCACAGGAAGTGTAGCTGGGCTGTGTTTTAACTTTATTACACTATATATTACATTTATTAGTGATGAATTTTCCCTTTTCTACAGGTAGTAGACTATTTGAAGTCCTGATGGATATAACTGGGGGTACTTATTGGATTTGACAGTTGTCTTTTCACCCCACTCCCCCAGTCATTTGACCTCACTAAGGGCATTTGCCAATGGCTGCATTTATGCCTGCTTCAAGTCACATTAATGCATTTTGCAACATTTTTGCAGAAACTAGCATTTACTTCCAGTTTTTGGCAAAACCATGCCCATAGTAACTGCAGTGGTCATTTAACAATCACACATTTGCTTAATGACATCCATAAGAAAGGGAATAAAATCAGGTCAGTCACATTTTATGACCATCAAAAGTTACGTTCATGATGGGCAGGGTACATTATGACCCTAACTTAAGGACTACCTGTACAAACTTTATACCAATCTATATTACACTCTGGAATAATTTCCCCACTGGACAGTTTTAGTTGATTTTTCAGGGAATTGGAGAATGGAAAGAGTACAATAAAAATCACCAACATGATCAACACTGTATAATTATGCATTATTTCAAAAAGGACCCTATTTGTAAAGCATCTGTACCAAACTACTATTTTCAAACATTTTAAATCCATTCTTTTTGTGAGAAAAATTATTAAAGAAAAATAACCCTGCAGTATCAATATACTTAGCCCCTTAAAGTATTTTGAATATTAATATTCATTAAACAACAAACTACATTTGCTCTTCACTATAGACACAGCAAAGAAGACGTAAGCATTTCTTCATTTATTTAGTGGGATACACTGTGAAGAGAGTGCTACATGCTGGTTGGATGTACAGTTTCTACTTAACTTGCTCTAACAAAATGAATCTTGTTATGGTTATATTGATCCATAGTTCTCTAATGTTAAAGAGAAAATAAAATAAAATGAACAAATAAAACTCAGACTAAAACTCAGACTAAATTTCAGACTGAAATAAGTTGATATTATGTTTAACTGAAGACTGCATTATTCAGTGTAAGCTATGAAAAAAGACCCTCCATTAAAATTATGCTGAATATTACACTTTAGAGCAGGGCTGTCAAACTCGATTTCATTGAGGACTGCCTCAGGGTTGTGTTTGACCTCAGGGGGCTGGCATGGGCGTATCAGGGTGGGCGTGGCCAGCTCGATGTCACTTGTGTCGGGGGTGCTGGTGGTGGCCCAAGCACTTTGCCAGCGAAAATGGGCTCCCGAGCTCCGTTTTTGGCTGTGATGGCCTCTTACAGCCTCTGCCAGTGAAAATGGAACTTGGTAGGGCTGTGTGTGGCCCTCCCGAGCTCCATTTTCACCGGCAGAGGCAATGCGGGCCAGTCCGCCATTTCCAGGGCAACCCCATGGGCCAGATCTAAGCACCCCGTGGACTGGATCTGGCCCCAGGGCCTTGAGTTTGACACTCCTGCTTTAGAGCCATTGCTTATATTTTGATAGACGAAGAAAGATGTTGCTTGTAGATCGGCTCTTAAGAGTTATATACACATAAGAAAAATAGTGGCTGAAATCCTCAAATAATTTATACCAGATCCATTCTCATCAATATAGTTAGACTATGCTAAAATGGCCAGGAATGGCTGTATGATCATCACAGTCCATTTCAGACCTGAAATATTCACCCCCAAGATGACAAAGCATTTCTTTCCCTCTGGAACTCACACTGACAAAAGATCACATTGTGGAGCCTTTTCTAGATCGCGCACCCTCAATTCACAAGAGTTGGAGCTAGGATTACTTATTTGAATATATAATGCAAAAAAGCCTAGCCTCTAAACATTAAAGTAGGAGTGATCAATGTCTCAGCTTAGGAAGCAATGTCTAATTTTTTTCTCCTAGTGGCCAAAGGATATAGTGGGTGGGCCAAGGCTGAAACGATGTCACAGAAGAATTGGACCAAGAGTTGGACTTTTCTTTTGTTTTTGAAATCTCTTCTCCCATTTTTATTGGTGGGCCATGGCTGAGAGTTAATGTAGCAGGATTGTGGTGGTCATGGTAGTGGTAAGTACATTGCAATTGTTTGGTACTTTCTCCCTAAGAAGGTCCAGAAATTGTACAAAAGGAACATGGAACATAGGTGATTTGTGGATTATCCACCCCTGCATTAAAAATTAACAGCAAGTAATGACCAAAATAAAAAGGGATCAGCCACTTGTTTTGATCAATATAATCCCAATATTCTTCTATCAGTCTTTTTACATTTTGCATGGAAACTTTTTCAGCACCATCAACTGAGATACTACTTCTCAAACTTTCTAAATGAAGGTTCCCAGGAATATAGCTGACAATCAGCACACCTAAGTAAAGGTGAATGCTCACATCCAATGTTCAGCCAATTCTTCATCTTTAATTAAACTACTGTTTTCATGTGTAATGCTAAGATTTTAGGAGAACCAAGTACAGACATCTTAAACTGATATGCTCAAGGACATTGGACAGCTTTCAACACTACTTAGGAGCAGCATGGATAGTACTTGGTTCCAGATTACAGGAAAGTGTACATATTCCTGCAAAGAGATAAAACATTCTGAAACAAAGGCATCTCTTGAGGGGTTTATGGAATAGGCTTTTGCATTGGGTTTGATAGTGTAAATAAAATGCAATTTCCTTTCTCTTCTGCAACCTTCTATGCAATATTTGAAACTATCCTGAATTGAACTTTATTTAGATTGAGGATGCAATTTTCAACACCATGTATTTCAGGGCTGTTTTCTGAAACAGACTGCAGTCAAAGGAATGGCTTTTTTTATTTACTTTGTTGAGTGTGGTGATGTAAATGAATAGCTGCTCAGATGTTGTCAGCTCAATGTGCTCAATTCAATGTCTTTCTGAAAAGAAATTGCATTAGTATAAAGAGCTTTTCTCATCCTCAGCAACATTAAGATTCAAATTCTGGGAATTAAAGTCCACACATTTTAAAGCAGCTGAAATTAAAAAAAAAACCCACTTGGTATAACTTGTGGCCATACTTATGCCTCGTTTTTTTTTAAAAAAAGAGAATAATTATGATTCAATTTCAATACTTTTGAGGTCAGGCATTAAATGACATTTGAGTATCCAAATAAATTCTGCCCATTTCAAAACAGCAGCAAAACTCTATAGATGATAGTTTGTAGGAAGTTTTGGATCTGTGAGGGAAGCAGTAATCAAAGATGTTGATAAAATGCGCACAGATCCTGTTGCCATTTCCATTCGTTTCTGATCCTATTGATTTTAAGTGCAAATCTTAAAAGACAAATTTCAAGAGGGGGAAAAAACTGAACACAATCTACAATCCTATGTTTTTCTTTTGTGTTGTTCTTCCTGTACTATGGACATTTGGGCAAGGTTTCAAGGTTTGACTTTGTCCACCTTGCAAAGAATATAGACAGCAAGAAAAGAACCATTATGCAAGAGGAAGCAACTAAGAAAATCCTTCAAACAATCCAAAAAAAAAGAGAAGATATTTAACATCCTATTAAATAAATAACTTAGGGAGAAATACAAAGGCATGGCGTTAGCATACAAAGAGATGGGGAATCATACTATTTATTTTCTTAGAACAACTTTAATATGCTTATATTTCTTAATCCTATTCATCTCTTCCATATGAGACCGTTCTAAAATCTTTTCTTCTTTCTGCAGATGACCCATGGGCTTACAGTAAATGCTTAACTGTTCTTTGGATCATTAGGCTTGAATGAAGTTCTTTGATTTGAGTTAGTATTCCATAAATAACTTTCCCCAACATCACCCCATACATTGTCTCATATCCTTTCAGTTCTATCGGCAAGATAAAAAATAATAATCATAATTCGCTTGCACTGGAAAAAGCTCTGATCCCATTTGATCCAGCTTGTGTCTTGATTATAGGATATGACACGTAACTAATTAGAGGTACTTCATAATTCAACAGAGAGTAGAAAACCTTCCCCTTAGCTGTCAAACAGACATCTGCTCTGTTTTTGCCTTTGCCTTTTGAGAGGAGTACAAGGTATTCCTGACAAAATCTTTGGTTCAGCTGTTATCAGTAGAAGAAGTCCTTCATCTGTGGGTCAACAACCATGGGAAGAAAATGAGCAGTAGTGTTTTTCCGCTTGGTTTTCTGTCCTTTCCTTGTCCCACCTTTCCCATTCAAAGCCACAAACATTTGCTTTCCATTAATTTTCCAGGAGAATGAGGCATAGGTATTGTATCCATTTTCTTCTATCCTCTCCTTTAGTTTGCAATCATTGTTAAATTCTTTCTGTATGAAAAGAAAAAGAAAACACAGAGACAAAAAAACACAGACAATATCAGAAGGTGAGAAGGGGAGGACTGCTAAGTACAATCAAAAGAAATAGATAACTTTGGGGTATGTTAAGAACTGATTTTTTATACATATGGTGGTTATCCTTTCTGTAGGGTTGTGTCCCTCCATGTAGCATTAAGGCTTGAACCACAGGGTAGATGCCAAAAACACAGAGAGCTAGAGATGGCCATCAAATTATCCATGCAAACATTTATTTTATAGCCCAACCAAAAGGTCCATTTTAAAGTCAAATATCCTGTTTTCCAGAGTGGTTGTTGCCCATAAATGGTAAGTTTCTTTTGCCTCCAAAAAGGGATCTTCAGACCCAACTGTCAAAGCTCACAATAAACATTTTTTGGACAGTTCCTCTTCTCCCTTGTTTGTATCATTCTTTCTTGATAAATAGCTATGACAAATAAGCAGGGCATGTTAAAATAAGATAATTTCCCTATTCACTGAGTTTCAAACACTAGTGGTACAGCATACAGTCTCATTGTGTTGCTGAAACAGCAGCAGTAGCAGCAACATCAGCATCGATGTGCTGAAGAAGTTCAAAGTAAAATGTGCAAACTCATGGCACATCTGCCTGGAATGCATAGGCATTATTTCACAGATCTAGCTCTTCTAAGTGGCATGATCAGTGTTTACCTTGCATGTTTTGCTTGATTTAAAGCAAGATCAGGCAGTCTTAGATGTCTGCTGATCACAATTAACATATTGTAGATAGGTGGACTAAGACCTACGGCGAATGAAAATGCAGAATGGATAGCGTTCAGAGAGGAAGGAGGGGATGAGGGAGGGAGAGGAGGTGAAGAGAGACAGAGAGAGAGGGAGGGAGAGAGGGAGGGAGAGGAAATTAGGGAAGGAGAAGGTGATGTGCAAGGTGAATCCGAAACTGTGCTCCTTGAATAACAAACAAGGATATGCTTTGATTTCTGTAACGAAGAAACACCACTAATCTCTTTCTCTCTCTTCACATATTTTATGCTAGCTTTTTTGCATGCACAATAAACATACTAAAGCCCTGGAGATTCTTAAGCCACCTTTAAAAGCAGACAAGTTAAAACTCTTCAAAAACAATAAAAAAGCACAGGTGTGATTGCACTTCTCTAGTCATTACTCAATCTGAAGCTCACTTTTATTAGAGGGTTTGATATCCATTTAGACTCTACATTCATTAAAATTATGCTTTATATTTTTTCAAATAATTGGAAATCTGGAAGTTAGGAATGAAATAGCTATTGATTATGGAAGGAATGCTTTGACATATTCTATTACCAGATGGAAGAACTGAGAAGGAAAAAAGAAAGGTTCTAAAGTCTCTACCAGCAATTCTCCAAAATAAGAGAAGTAGTGATGTGATTGACTTGTGAGGTGACCCAGTGAAGGACAAATCAAATACAACTTTAATTTCTCTAAAACATTAAGCAGTTTTAAATTATGTTCAAGAGTACAATCCTGGAATTATGTGGTTTCCTACATTCCAGAATCCATAATCTGATTCACAACTATCTCTTACAGTTGTGCATTAATATATGGAGGATGCAGATCTGGTCAATTTCAACTAAAATTCCATTAATTAATCATGGAATACTTCCCATCTTTGGAACATTTTCAATTTTCGCATCATAAATAAAATAAAATAAAATGCAGAAATAAAAGTCATGTTTGGTCCATTCCACTTTCTAAATATGTTGCTTCTGCCATAAATTTAGCAAGTAGCTTTAGAAAATTATTATCTCTTAGCCTCAAATCTGCTTTACTGAGTTTGGCAGATGAGTATAATAATGCAAATGAATTTATAAAGACTGCTAAGGATCATTAATATAATGAATTATATAAATGCTAAACATGATTTATTGAATCATGTCATTGTGAAAGTTGTACATGTGCAACATCAGTTAAGAAATTATTCCTATTTGTAAAGTTGCACAAAAATCAGTGACTCTGATTTTTATTAGATCTAAACTAAATATGAACAAATTTTTCAAACATTCTGCATTAGGTTTTTTTCCCCACTTTGGCACCCTCTGAATTTATTGGATTTCAAAGCTCATATAAATCAGATGATTTGACAAATTTCCAGGAAGAAAAATATCTGATAAAATTGGAATGAAATGAATTTTGGGGTATTGTGGGTTCCAGTTAAATATATTTTAATACAGAAAGGGATAAAATAATAGATCTGTGAATCTGATTTGTTTGTTTACTTTTTTAGATATTTCCCAGGATAACAGACATTTGTAAGCTGTGTGAATTGTCTTCATATCCGAATGTTGCATCAATGTTTACATTATATGATATTATACTACTTTCCATTAGGATAAGCTTGATAAAAGGATTTTAAAAAAATAGATAGAGAAAAGTTAAATGTGTACTTTAATTTTCTTTCATGGGTTTTGACATTATTTTATTATTAACCTAGACAATCTATGATCTTTTGTGTCATCTTTTGTGCTATCTTTTCAGAGATATATCCTTATCAGATTCCTCAGTGACTTCAACGATGACAATGTTTCTAATGTGGTGCCTTACCTGGAAAAGTTGGGATATATTCAGAGATGTGGGTCTATGACAACTCACTATGGCCAGCTGACCACAGCCAACTCACTGTGGGACATCTCGCCATGGCCAACTTGCTGCGGGACAACTCACCGCAGGACAAGAGTTACACTAATATAGAAGAAATAGTCAAATAGAATCAGTAAAGAAAGGATGCCAAACGAGGGACAAAATAAAATGTGAATGACAAAAATTAAAATATTTTTTAAAATTATTTTAAATAATTAAACTGAATTGTTGAATTGTCCCACAGCGAGTTGTCCCATGGTGAGTTGGCCATAGCAAGTTGTCCCATGGCAAATTGGCCGTGGTGAGTAGGCCACGGCAAATTGGCCATGGCAAATTGACTGTTGCGAGTTGGCCGTGGTGAGTTGGCTACGGCAAGTTGTCCCATTTCCCAGAAATGTACCTACCTTGAAAGTGGCCCATGCTGAACTGCACAGCACAAACATTAGCAGAGGAATTGTTTTATGACATTTTGTATTATGTTATAAACTGTTTTATGATAATTTTATTCATAAAATGTTTTATAAAATTTACCAAATTTCCATTCCATGGGAATCATGACTGCTGGATTTTGGATACATTCTGTAAGTTCATCCACTTAAAGAACTTTGGTTCAAAAATTGTTTCCTTCTTTTGCCCAGTTAAAGTTTACAGGTTTTAGTAGTATATAGATAGATAATAAGATAACTGAATGTCCACATTATTTATAACTGTGAAACATGGCTGTCAGGGCAGATTTTATTTTTATGGACAGAGTGAAGTTTAAATATGACTATTTGGGGGCTATTTAATCCAAGAAAAAAAATGGAAAAAAATTATTGGAGCTACGAATATTAGTTTTATGCTACCCCAAGTATAAGAAACCTATAAAAATGTCTCATGCTTTGAGTTATAGGGGGTATTCCCAGTCCAAGAGGGAAAAGGGTAATAACAGCTTGAAATAATGGAACATAATTAATTGAAGAGCATTTTCTTTGCACGTGGAAGATCTAGGTTTCAGTCATGAGCATCTTCTAATCAGTATGAAGAGCATTGCCTGATAATGGAACTATAGTAACATCATCAGAGGGGTTTGCTCCCTGTTTGTATATAATAACTTGCCTTGCAAGTCTTTTAGGTACAGAAGCTCAGTGGGTGAATTTGAACTCTCATTCTCCGTAGTTTAAGCAACTTTCCAAGATTAATATTATGAGAAACTTGGAGGAAGGAATTGCTACACAACACACACACACACACACCAGAAAGAAACAGAAACAGAAGAAATTAGATACAAGAAAGTAAAATGTACTTACAGATCCATAGACTTTGCCATTCTTATTCATGGCAAGATAATAATTGCTGTTAATGGATTTAACAGCCACCACTCCAATTTCCACAGATGTTATTTCCAATATGCCTACAATACAAGAGCAGATAAAGAAATCAGACAAGTACAGATCAAGATCTAAGACTTTGGAGCTAACAAAGAAAAGATTGAGGGAAACCAAGAAAAACTTTTTTTTGTACAATAGGATCAAGAACTACTCAAATTCTTTTAACTTCCAAAACAACCAGGCAATGAGCCCCAGAAACTATTATGGCATGGATTTACATGAACATTGTTTTAATTATCATCTTTCCTTTCTTCTCTCTGCCTTTCAAACTGCTTAACTAGTGAAACAGCTCAACTCTTCTTAGCACAGATTTTCACTGAAATTTATCAAAAGAGGCATCTAAACCACAATATTGAATTACATTTATAGCATATGTCAATAGAATAGTAGATTCATCATGATAGGCAGAAACAGTGGTAAGCACTTTATTCCTTATAGGATATTTAGATAAAATTAAACATCTTGGCCGCACTTTATGTTTTTTGCAAGTATATTTTTGAATATGGCTAAACTAAATCTGATAGTTCAATTGTCTTGTCCTCTCAAATAGCATAAAACTCCTTCTGTTTTGTTTTCAGTAAAATATATTTGCCTCTTTTCTTTATAGAGTTTCCACTCTGTGGGACATGGATGTCTTTGGCTCTTTCTCTATCCCCTGTCTTGACAAACTAGGTAAGCAATATTATTTTTATTTTATGATAATATTAACAACAACTTAACTTCAAATCTTGGCCAGGTGATATATTTCAAATTGCTTATATATCTCCCAATTCTAGCATGATAGCAAGCTGTAATTTGTCATGTAGTTTATGCAATTTTGTTTTGTTGTATTAGCTGGTCATTGACTGCAATAAATGTTAAACTGAAAAGGCAGATTGATTCTGCTTCCCCATCTACTGAATGCATCATTATAAGCAGATATCCTGGAAAATTATTGTCCCAGGAGTATATAATATATTTGGTGGTTGAGGTTTATATTCACCATTTCACTGGCAACTGCCAGTCATATTTCAAAAAGTAGGTGGAGATAGGTCGAAGAAATGGAGTTTTGAATAATTTTAATTGAATGTAAATCACATTAATTGTATTCAATTAAGTGGATTACTCTTTATTCATACTGAAAACTGAAATTCAGTGTCAACTTTTGGAGAGATTCTTCAGGCCCCACCCAAATTTACTGGGGGGGCCAAGGATAGCTTTGAAGCATCAGATTAACCCAGAGGTGTCAACCCCTGTCATTATGGCGGCGTCACATGAGGTATTGGGACCTTTTACCCCTTCGCTAAACCAGGGATGGGTGTGACCAGCACGTGACGCGGGCCGGGAGATTGACAGCCCTGGGTAACCTGTCCAATCTAAGCACCTATTTAAAGGTACATCATTTATTTGGCTCATAAAGGTTGTATCTGTCAAGCATGGGAGAAATCAGGAGATTCAGGCAGTTCAAATGAGTATAAGGATTTATTGCGAGCTTAAGGTCTTTACAAGAATCTGAAGTACTAACAGTCAAGGGAAATTAGCAAAGGTTTAAGAAGGAATTCAAGGTGGGATGGACTTAGATCTTTTGTGGGCGTGCAGGGACTCATGACTGATGATGTGTTTGACCACCTCCTTTGGGCTCAACCTGGTCATGTCCTACAGGCTGTTTGAATTGTTGTGTATAATAGCTTAATATCCCAAACCAGGGTTTTAGCATTACTTAGGGTTAATCTACAGTACATGGTGACACAAATATATATATATATATATATATAAAAAACATATTGTGAGGACAGCTGGATGAATTGCTGTATAGTTGTATAAATGGAGCTGAGGCAAATAGCTGTTTAAGGGGCACAAGTAGGGCCATGGAAAATATATTAAACAAACAAACAAACAAGTCAATATTACTCTGACCCCCCACTACATAACTAGATTACTAGAAAGTTTATTGACACAGTTAAATTTAGCTCTAAACAGATCCAGTCTTGGATAGGGGGGGAAATAATTTTCCTCTTTGTCTTTCTTGAAAACTTTTCCTTTGGGGGTAACTAATTCTATTGAGATTGAAATGAAGTGATGAGCAATGTTACTTTGGTTTTTCACCCTTTCCCTGGCCATACAGGGGAATGAAAAATGACTACAACGTACAACCACAACTGAGCCCAACATTTCCATTACTAAGCAAGACAGTTGAGTGAATGTTGCTCCATTTTATGACCTTTCTTCACACAGTTGTTAAGTGAATCACTGCAATCGTTAAGTTAGTAACACCTAGTTGTTAAGTGAATCCGACTTCCCCACTGATTTTGTGTGTCACTAAATCTAATCATGTGACATGACCCTGATACACTGCAACTGTCATAAATACCTGCCAGTTGCCAAGCATCTGAATTTTGATCATGTGACCACAGGGATGCTGCAATGGTTGTAAATGTGAAAAAAGGCCATAAGTCACTTTTTTCAGTGCCATTGTAACTTCAAATTGTCACTAAACAAATGATTGTAAGTTATGGATTTACTTGTAGAAATGAGTGAAAGGTAGGTGAGACCACACACAAATCTTTCAGCTGTGCTATAGATTAAAATTGCTCCACGTTGGATTTTGTTTTCTTAAATATTTTAGTTCTGATGCAGAAACAGAAAGAAAATGTAGAAGAAAGATATATTTGATATCAGAAATACAAGCAGTTGGAGGAAAACATGCCAAAAATGACCATCGCCACTCATACTCTTCTTTCTCCAACTGTGCGTGCATGATGGGAAATGTAGTGATGGAAGAGAATAGACAGTATGTAATGAGAACATATGCCTTTCACTTAGTAGCATTTGAGTAAAGTCATAATACAACAGTTACAATTGATCCTGAGGTTCATGACTGTCTATATCTACTTTCAGAATATACAAATCAAAAGCAGTGCTTTGTCTGTTGTATAAATCTGGAAATTGGGACTATTGTTATGGTGCAGTATTAATTGTACACAATTCAGTCATAGTAATTAGTATAGAAATTGATTCTAATATCAGTTACTTCTTCAGTTGCACCCATTCAGGGCCCGGTAATATATTATCCCAATATTGTAATACAATGAGCAGCAAAGGAAGTAAACAAAAATCAAACTGATTTTGTGTAGCTTTCATAACGACAACAGATGTGGGATACAGTTCTGCTCTCCAATAGTAAATCATCCGTTTTGTCAGACATAAACAATTAATGCAATCCACATGAATGGGGCCAGGCAAAACAATTTTCTTTTCTCTTCTGCCACAAGATTTGTGAATTCTTGACCATGCCTAGCATCTGATTAGTCTACCATATTTAATAGGCTACAATATAAGTAATAAAACGCTCGTAAATAATGATCTATTTGTTCCAGAACTTTACTGGTCATCTAATGCGACACTGTCATTCCCAGTCAACATTGTGTTCCTTGTTTTCTGCATTGTTGGAACCAGCTCTGAGTCTGGGACAATTTTTTTCCCCTTTTAAAAAACATAATCATTAATGATAGCGTACAAGCTTCTCCTATAACAGTTGCTATACCATCTTCCAACTTGATAATGGCAACAGATGTATCTGGCTCCATTATTGTTCTATCCCCATAGTTGCCTTTCAGATGGAAAGAACAGAAAGCTGTTTATGCACATGTGATCTTTTCCTCTTCTGTAGTAACTGATACTCAATGACAGATTGTCCCTGAATGTGAAAGTCCCATAATCCACTTAAAGATGCATTGTTCATGAAATTAAGTCTATTTAAGCTAATGATCATTTCCACATCTGGTGACAGTGAACTCCAGGAAGTAATCATGTGAAATATTTTCTTTTGTCCAATAATTGTTGACCATTAAATTCTTGGAGAAAGGGCAAAATATGGAAGTGAGAACAAAATAAATAGAATCTGCTCTGAGTTTTCTAGTTGGAATCAATTGGAACTATTTTTTTTCCAGAAAGGATCTCACACAAAATCAACTGTAAAGCTACCGCTTTCTTCTCCTGGAAATGCCACATTTATGCTGATACTTCAAGGTTCATGGATTGTAGAGTCCATCATATGTTAAATTCTTACAGACAGCCTGGTGCCATTTGATTTCTGACTCATAATGATTGTAGGAACTCTCATTCCAGCTTTAAAACAAGGAAGAAAAATAGTCCTGTCCACCTTAATCTATCTTTGTTTAGCAAGAGGGATAAAATGGCCAGTTTGATGATTTGCATTGAGAACCTCTGTTGTAATCCAAGCAATACAGTTTTCTTTTCATCAAAGGGTATTTATGTCTCACTGCAGCTTGAACTGGCTCATTTTCCTTTTTCTGATCAATATTCTGCTGCTTGTCAGACAGCAATAGGGAACATAGGCAATTATTTCATAAGGACATGTTTGTTTGCTGTGGCCTCTGTAGTAATGCCAGACTGGATTAATTCCTTGTTGCATTAACATTTTCATGGAACTGTATTAGTTTATGCGCCAATGGTCTGATTTTTTTTATCTTATTTTGCTTGTAAGGATTGCAACACTTTACAATAAACTGCAATTTTATTGACTAATAAGTATCATTTTGCAGCCCTAGACATCTTTTCAACTTTTGAGCTGAATAACATGTTCAAGTATGAAGCTGGCAAGTGTAGCAGTTCAAATGGATCCAGCAACTTATTTTGTTTTGACCCAATATTTAACCAATGTAGAGCTTCCTAATACAAATGAATCAAATATATTCATATTTAGGAAATTCTGATTGGAATTTATGTTATGACCCCCTGTGCCCCAGAGTGATAGAATGAAATTTGGATTTTCCTCCCTTATATTTGCCTAAATCAAGCTAGATTTAATAATTAGAATTTTGATTGGACTTGGCTGAATTCTAGATTTTGTTATGTAAAAGATGAACTGGAATTGATTTTCATATCCTCAGGTGATCTCAATCCCTAAAATTCTTGGGATCTGGTTGTTAAAATGTAATCCTGAAAATCTCTTTTCCTGCAAGGGCAGCAAAGTGGCAAAAACAAAAGCAAAAAAAAAAAGTGGAAAAAATAGTGTTGGGTTGTAGTTTAGAGTTGCAAATTATAAAAATTCCATTGCTAGACTACATCTGATTTCTAGATGAACTGGTAAGAAAGGAATAAACCAGGAAAGCTTATTGACCCCATGTTTTTTGAGACCATCTGCTGACAATTTTTAACAGACAAAAAGCTGGTTGTCACATTAAACATGCATGTTGGTTCATAAACACACACACACACACACGGCTACATGCAGTATACATGTATGTATATATCCCCATATAATGGCATGCTTTTATTTTGTAAACAAGCACAGGGGGTAGATTGGTGAAAATCCAATGTGTTTTTTCCTATCTTGAAGCATTTATCAAGGCCAAGAAAAACACAGGGAATATTTAAAATATGTTCCCTCTCTTCAAGTGTAATAGCATAATCTAATATTCTATTATCATAATCTAACATCTCGCTTAGTGTAATTTTCCTTATGAATATTTCCAGGTACAATGGAGCAAACAGAGAAATTTGAAGGAATACTGAACTTGCTTAATTCAAATGATGAGATGTCCGAAATATTTTATGCTGTTTCTAGAAGGCTCTTAGCCAGAATGACATGTGGGAAGACTGTGAGACTAGCTACTCCTGGTTTCAAATCTCTTCACAGTTGTGAAATAGAAAAGAACAGTTCCTGCTAATCTAAAACCATGATAGTTTTTTGTGCATAAAATGGGTTTCCTCTTTGTACCCTGACCTGAACTTCTTGGGATTTATCCTAGTTGTGATAAACAAGCAAAATATTCTGATGAACAGCTAAAAAGTGAAAATGGGAACATATATTTTCCTATCCATTACGAGTTAATTTTACAAATGTGGACCAAACATAATATTTACTGTTTACTCATTTAACTGTTTTGAATACTTGATAGTTTGGTGTCTTCTTGTTTGACTAAGTATGTAAATCAGCAAAAAGGGAAAACTTAGTATATGTTTTGACATGAACAAGCATGGTTACATTAAGATGTTCTTCCTTTATTTTGTGAAGAAACACTTGGAATGGACACAAGATTATTGAGTTATGTGCATTTCACTAAATGTGCCTGGAATCTCATTGTATCTGACAGATACAAATGTTCAAATATCGTATTAAATGAATATGAATAAACTTGGGGAAGGAGAAGGAATGCTTTGCTTTGATTGCAGAACTGTTCACTTAGAAAATATTCATAAGTTGTTGACTTCTGATGAGAATATGCATGAGAGCTAACTATAGGCTTCAGATTTCCAAAAGTGCCCACGAAAAACCATAACTGGAATACTCTATATGCACATTCTCAGCCTCTGTGACCCGACAAATGTTCAACTTTCTATAATATTGGCTGTCTCTGCATAATATGCACTAACTAAATCTGTATAATATTCCTAACTGGCCATTAATTTAAGCATAATATTTAAGCATCAAATAATTTACCTTTGAAGTGGAATATATATTTTTCAACATGTCTGAACTCTACATAGTGTAGCAGATTGTGCTTTTGTGCACTGAAATTTGAAACTTCTGCTTGCTTATGGAACCCCTCCATAACACGTATGGATTTCCAAATGATTTCTCCCAGTCTGATACTCAGGGGATGGGTTCTGTATCTGCAGTTTTTGTTTGTTGAAATCTCTTGATCGTCTTCCTTGGCTTCTCCTAGTTGGAATGTGTGAATCTGTGTAAATCTGATTCTTTTTACTTTTTGGCTTGAAGGACAAATTTTTGCTTCAGATTTTGACATATGTTTTCTGGTTTGTTTAGGGACAAAGAATTTTTTTTTTTAATTTATCTTTGAAAATAAATGAGATGGCCAGCCCCTTGACATTTTTTTGTAACAAAAATACCACATAGTGTTTTCTACGCATGTATGCTAACTTGAACTGAGTTATATGCTAAACTCTGTATTTTTTAACTTTTGTTATAGAGTTCACATTTCACAATATTGCACAAAAGTTGTATTAAAATAAAGACACATTTCCATGTACAGAAGAGATAGAATTTCTGCAAGTTTCACCTGAGCTCCCTTGGCTGGGCTGCTATGTTGGGGGAACAAACTTTGGTAGATTAATCTGCATTACCCTACAGTCATGTGTACTTGGATTAAAAAAAGGAATGAAAGGAGCATGGAGGAGGGGAGAGTTTTTGTTATAAATGGGAACTCAGCGAAGGCCTGATTCTGCTTTAAGAAAACAGAATATGACCTCAACTGGAGCCTAGTGGGGCAAGGTAAGAGTTTTTATTAACAAGAAAAACCCACAAGCTCTGCAGAGTTTCATATTTTCTTAACTTCAAACACAGATGACAGGGTGGCAATTCTCAGTTCTGTAATTGATTCTAGAGCAGTGCAAAGCACATATCTGGAAATGGTGTCATTCTCACCTGTTTGCCTACTTGAGATTGCAAGGATGCTTCTCATTATCCTGGAGATTTAGATTGAAGCTTGCAGGTGATACTCTCTGAAAACATCATAATTTCTCATCTATTTCATTTATTGACTAAGGCTGGAAATTCAGATCTGTTAGGTGTTACCCTTTTAATTGTCAATAGCTTTACTGTAGTATCTTTTAAAATTAACTGTTAAGTATTCAGAATGAGGCATGAGAAACAGGAGACATAATAAAACTTAACTGGAGAATATATTCACTCTTCAGTAGTATAAAAAAAACAAACCCCAAGGAGGATGTATTAAGGCTTACAATGAAATGAGCATTGTATGACTTCTTCACAGTTGCTCTCATGGATGGGCTTCTTTGAATACAATATTTTCTAAGGGATTTGGTCCAGTAACATTACTTCATCCCAACTGGAATGATAGTTACAGGAAGATATCTGACTGTTGTCTTCAGTTGGAACAGTGTGACAGGTTGAGGAGGACTTATTTTTGAAGCCATTTTCCACCCTTTGTTTGGGGGTGGGGGTTTGCTTTGCTTTGCTTTATTTTCCTTTACTTAGTAGTGAAAATATTATTGTGGTATAACCAATGAAATCTGCTTTTGTTAAAAATAATAGTGTATGCCAGTTTCATCAGATGAAGAATTATATTCATCTCATGAATATTAAGACACGTCTATACTGCAAACAAAAATCACTTTGTGGCCTGTTTCAAACTGACTGATGTTTCCCTATAAAATATCTGTAAATCACAGTTTGCTTCTGATGATGTGAATTGTCTGTTAAAGTCCTCTAACTCTCGCACTGAACTAATTTCTCTGATTTAGTCACCCTTTTTAGTTTTGGGGTTTTTTTTGCCACCAGTCTAGTCAAGAATCTGAGAAAGTGCCACCTGGTGTACAACACTGTATATGCTCAAACCAGTAATGTTTTAATGTGCTTTTATTTGAATGCTTCTGAGTCAAGTGGCAACTTCAATTGTACTAGAAAGCAAGATACAGCAATGTATCTTCTTTGCCCTTTAGTATTTGTAAAATAATGTAGCCCTTCCAACTGCCGTTGGAAAGAGGGAAGAGAGCAATGAACCACTAAGGGAAGAGGAAATAGCAATTCAAGTCCTGAGAAAGTAGAACACATGAGAAAGAAATTCAAGATAATCCAATCTTGATTTTGCTTGGTATAAAATATGGCAGATCGAAACTTGGGACAGTTTTCAAGATTCTGTTTTTCTACCTTACAACAATAAAGAACATTCCTGGAATTCTATTTCTTGATATTACCTAACTCAAAGGGCTAATAGTAGTAAAACACAGACCAGAAGAGAAAAACTTCTAAAATTTTAGTCTGCTACTTTCAGTCAGAATCAATAATAGAGTGTTAGACAAACTGACAACGTGATTGGGGCTACTTATGTTTCAGCTGCAACTTCTATCCCTTTTCCTTGGCTAAGCATAATTCAGCAAACTTGACGTAGGTTTATATATGTAGTAAAGGGATCCTCCAGCTATATCCATCTATGGCTACCACTAATGTTTCTAACTCTGAATTGTTTCCCTCCCTTCTCATCTTAATCCTGAAAGAATTGTAAACATAAGCAAGCTTAGTTTACCATTTATATTTTGGTCATTATACTGCTCATAAATTCCTGAAATCCTCCTTATAAGTCATTTATTTGGTGGTTAATGTAGCCAAATAGTAATTCAGTTAGAGCCGGACCAGAAACTTTCTTTTCCTCCCTTCTTTCAAAGCAACTGGGTGACAAGCACCACTGATAAAGCAGCTGTTGCATTAACTCAAAAGACAGGCAAAAGATTTGAGAAGATACAGGTTTCTGTGTAGCACAGCTTCTTCAGGGAGGCCTTGTTATCAGCTCTCTTAGATCACTACATACAGTACTTCATCAAAACTCCTGTTATCTCTCCAGATGGTCACCTACCAGTTAAATATCTTAGGAACTCTGAAAAATTGAGAATGTAGACCCTTTAGTTGGTTCCATTTGCATTAACAATGCTTTGACTGTTTCATACCAAAATGTTGGATGCTGCAAACATAATTCTACACCTCTGAGTGATCATTAAGACTTCTGCAGGATGGAACCATCTTTGTCATTTGTGGATTGTTGTAGCTAGAAAACACCAGAATGTACACTCTTTCCCCAATTTTAATGCCTTACAAAGACCAACAAAGACACTTTTGCTAACTTCTTTTTGAAAATTCAGTTCTGATGCCTAAAAGACTCTGTTACCAAAAGAATTATAAAAATTGCTACCAGTCACCAAAATAATGAATATCAGATTCTGGAAATCTTTAAATCAGTTCTGGCTACTGTTCTCATATGCTGCTTGTCTAACTGAGCAGGTGAGACACAGCAGGGAACATTGAAATGTTCTATAACCTCAGCTGGCATATTCAGTGATAAGGTATAGAAATGATTGGAGCAAAATACTCCATATAGCCGTGCAAATATATCTTTCATTATTAGCTTACTGTATAATATTTTCATAAGATGCAGAGAAATGCTTTAAATCTAAATAGGGATGTGCAAACATGAAGAATATCCTTCATAGATTTACTAGATCAGTAAATAAGAAGCTTTCTCTAAGTCTACATCATTATAGTGTGAGAGAAGGTACAATGATAAAATTGCACCTTGGTAAAAATGTCATTTGATTTTCAGCTCTGATGTGTTATCTGAATCTAGGTATCCTGATAGCAACTTTGAATGGTACTTTTTTGACCTCCCTACGTAACCTCATTCAAAGCAACTCAAGGCTAGCTCTCCTGTATACCTGTATTAACAGTTGCCCATAATTCAACCATGCCTCATTTTATGCACTGTTTTATAAGACCCTCCACCAGCAAAAAGATTACAACTCAAGCATTTGCTGCAATGAAGCATTTTAAAATTAAGGTATGTATGTTGTTTATTTAGACAAAATGCTATTCCACACTTAATAGATCATGTACAGTGTAAATATAACTTTTATGTGCACTGCAAAACTAAAAATAATTGTGTAATAAAATTTGCTTTATTGCAATATTCACTTTATTGCTGGGGCCTGAGACCAAACCTGCAATATCTCCCAGGTATGCCTGGATTGCATAGATCTGGCACATGTCTTTTAGAGTGTTTTTATCTTTGAATACTCAATATTCTCCTCTTTGCCTGGATTATGCTGCGGGTCTCTCTGGCAAAAGCACTTTAACATTCTCTCCATTGTAATAACAATAAGCACCATTTCCCTAAACATTCTTTCAACACTTCATTAAAAAAAACCAACCCAGAAAGCAAAGTCTTAGCTTTTCTGAGAACTCTGGAAGACGAGCATGGGAAACCCAATAGTTTTTAAAGTTCTTCAGCTCTCAATATACACAAATTGATCCTGAAATGGTCTGACTCCAGTGACATGGAGTCAGGTAAGGACCTCCCCTTCTCTTTCTGTAGAGTTGGATGCAAGGATTTATGAATGCATTTTCAAATTTGGCCAATAGTTCAAAGCCCTCTTGTGAATGACAGAGCTTCTTAAAATGTAAAGAAAAACTTCTCCATAAAATAATAAGAGGCAATTAACTCATAGATGTAATAGAAACAACTACACCAGATAAAGCTCGTTATTTCAGTGAACAGCAGGAACTTAAAATGAAATTGAGGATAAAGATAGAGAAACAAGTCCCTGAAACCCACCAGGGATCTCAAAGAGCCTGCCCCTTTTCACCATCTAGCTCCCTTTGCTTGATGGAGACATCTGAAACTGGCATTCTAAAGATGACTAATGAGTTCAGGCAGACACAACACAGAAGAGGTATTCTCATGTTTTGATTAAGTCTGTTATTTCTGCTCCCTCTGTTAAATGTACTCTTTTCCCATATAGTCATAGATTTTTGGTATAGTCATAGATTTTTGGTATAGTCATAGATTTTTGGCACAGATCCCAAGAATTTAACACAGTCTAATTATCGCCAATTAAGGTTTGTTACTTTTCTGACCTCTAGGCTGAAATGAAAACACATCTCTAACAATGAACAACCATGAAAACAATTATTATTGGTAATATAAATTTAAATAAATAAAGTTTGAGCTAATCAGCCATTTTCTGTCATTGCTTTGGATAAGGCCATGGCAAATTCATTTGGTAGATTTCAATCAGCCCTTCAAGGTAGACCAGCCAAGAAAACTAAAATCATGTAGGCCGATAGTACTTTTATTGTAAAGATATAGTAGCAGAATCTTGCAAGTCTGGGTGTATTTCTCCTTTCCCTTGCTTTGTCTTCATGAGAACAAGGGAGTGTCTTGTCTGAGATGTTTTCTCAGGTTACATTTCTGCTTCAGATTCAGGTTTCTTTTACCTAAGCATTGTCTTGGTAGTGGGTCTTCCATCTGTACCCCTCCTCCTGTCTTCCTTTTCCAATTTCTAATATGAGGTGGTGCATTGGACAATCTTAAGGCATCATTACGTCTTGATGTGATGTTGCATGGTCCTATTCAATTAAAATTCTGCTTCAAACCAAGAGAAAAGGAATGGATCAGCCCAGCTGAGATTCCTTACATCTCACAAAAATCACATTTGTTCATTGTAACTGACCTTCAAAAAAGAAAAGGCCCACGAAATGGATCTTTCTTATAATCTAGCTCAAAATATAACTTACCGTATCTCAGCACTACACAATATGGTGGTCACCTTTTTTTGGCATCCACCAAACTCCCTCCATAACTATTGCCTTTCTAAACATTATTTAAATTACAAATAAATCAGATGTATCATACTAGGAAGCACAGTGCCAATCTCTCACATTACTGTTATTTCCAAAAATGGTTTTGTGCTCAGCAGGCATTCCCAAAAGGTCTTGATTTTTATCTACTTCTCCATAAAAAGCAGACAAAGTTAATCTTTGTCTGAATAATCATAGACCTACTGGAGACTGTCACCAGAAAACCCTCATGAAAGCAAATGCTATGATGGCGTCCACAAAAATTATTTCTAAATTCCAAATGTATTCACCAATTCCAAAAGTTTGCCTGCCCCTGGTATAGTTTACATGCCAACATCTGCCTTTCTCTGCACACCCTAAAGCACATTTCAGGAATGATTTATTTTTTAACACAGTAGTCATGAAGATCTTTAAGAATGATAGTTTCTTTTAAAAGTTGGCAGTTGCCAACCTTAGTAGCTGCCAACACAGTCAAGTCTTTATAAAACACCAGCCAAATGGCAGGATCCCTTCATATGTTTGTCCTTTGAGGTATAAGATCACTGAAATTGTTGGTAGTAGTAGCAGCTACTACTACTACTACTATAGGAGTATAGTATAGGAGAGCAGTCAGGGTCATATCCAGATTTTTCTTGAAAGAAACTGAAATGACTATATAATTCAGAATTCCACAGATCATGGCAAACCATCGAAGTTTCCAAGGCTTATTTATGAAAAGAAGGAAAGGTTCTGGAATTGAGAAGATACAAGTACGAGTTTTTCCAAATTCATTTACTTTTGGCAGGAAAATGACTACGGAGTCTCCATAAACCATGCAGGACCAACAACTAATTCTTAGGTTTCTTTTTTTTTTCTTTCACTGCCCAACATGTGGCTTATGTTACCAGCCATACATGCTCCAACCTTTCATCTGAAGCCACGCAAAGGTGAAAGCTTGTCAGGTTCATTCTTTAATTAAGCCTGACTTAAAATTTACCTAAGTTAGACCAACGCAGATAGAAAGTCAGGTTCTGTTAGGCGTGCCACCTTTCACTTTTCCACACATCTGGGAAATATTCAGTTCAAGATCATAACCTTGAGGTTTGGCATTAACTGCCTAGAGAGAACAAAACACTAAGATATCGCCAACAACTTGCCTTTGACTGTGAAAATTGGAAGCATATTCCGGATGTAAACACCGGTGTGCCATTAATATTGCTGGTAATCATTAAAGGCTGTGATTTTTATTATAGGAGAATAAAGCAAAATTGACATTCTTAGTTCATGTTTGGTTAAAGCAAGGTTTATCCCAAAGTGCATGCATGCATACAAAAGGGTGGGATTGAAACATGACATTCTCAAATGGCGGGAGAAAGCAACTGCTAGAATTTGGAAAACAAGGTCATTAAAAATGCAATCCTTAATATGAGAAAAGTGAAATGATATAAGAAATGAGTGTTTACAGGGGGGAAAACCAGAATGAATACAAGAGAGCACATTGCAATGGAAAGGATTTCGCTAGATCCTCATTTTTTAAATTATTTTATGGGCTTTACAGATTGCTCCAGTCAAAATGGACTCTGAGCTGTGCACAATCCCCTCTTCACAGCAAAAAAAAAATCAAACAAATCAAATCAGAACAGATAAAATGGGGCAATGGGACAACAGCACTCCCATGTTAGTTCCTTGAGTTCAGCTCCACAAGTATGGCCTCCCCTCCTTATAGCTTCATGTTGCCACCTGTAGAAAAATATCTCTAGATGCTTTAAGAGCTTCCTGGATGACAAATACCACCTCCTCTAGTGAAAAAATAATTGGAAGTAACAGAGAGAAGCAGAACAAAGGCTGAAAAGAGATCAATGACTCTTTGAGGATCTGATGTTAGGTAGCCCAGTTGAAGAGTAAATCAGATCATAACATCTCAATTATATATGAAACAACAGCAATCAGGATCACCAAAATAGCAATAGCAATAGCAGTTAGACTTATATACTGCTTCCAAGTGCTTTTACAGCCTTCTCTAATGGTTTACAGAGTCAGCCTATTGCTTCCAACAATCTGGCTCCTCATTTTACCCACCTCGGAAGAATGGAAGGCTGAGTCAACCTTGAGCCTTGTGAGATTTGAACTAGCAAACTGCATGCAGCCAGCAGTTAACAGAAGTAGCCTGCAGTACTGCATTCTAACCACTGCGCCACCGCAGCTCTGTCACGAAAATAGCTTCATGTTGCCAGGCCAAACATTTATTTACTGAAATATGGTTATCAATCAGCAACTTTCTAAGTGAGGCACTTCACACATTTTTAAAAGAATGGTATGCCTTTGCCTTCTTTTAAGAGCTAAGAGAGAATGACTGGCTTCATGCCTCAGGAATGGCTTTAATTTACGATCTTGGTTTCTAGTCCAGAACCTTTAATCATCACAGGTAGTCCTCGACATATGACCATTCATTTAAAAATGATTCAAAGTTATGACAGTCTCAGAAAAAGTAATTTCCAATCTGTCCTTGTACTTATATCAGTTGCTCCATCCCCACAGTCATGGGATAGCAATTTGGGCACTTGGCAACCAGCTTGCATTTATGACCAGTTGCAACAGCCTACAGTTACATGATTGCAATTTGGTGACTTTCCCAGCCAGTTTCCAACAAAAAACATTACAGGTAGTCTTCGACGTATGACCACAATTGAGTCCAAAATTTCTGTTGTTAAGTGAGACATTTGTGAAGTGACTTTTGTCCCATTTTGCAACCTTTCTTGTCATGGTTGTTAAGTGAATCACTGCCGTTGATAAGTTAGCAACTTGGTTGTTAAGTGAAACTGTCTTCCCCATTGGCGGTGCTTATCAGAAGGTCGCAAAAGGGGATTACATGACATGGTCATAAATATGAACCAGTTGCCCAGCATCTGAATTTTGATCACATGATCGTGGGGATGCTGCAAAGATCATTATTGTGAAAAATGGTCATAAGTCACTTTTTCAGTGCCGTTGTAACTTTGAATGGTCACTAAATGAACTGTTGTAAATCGAGAACTACCTGTAATTGGGGAAGCTGTATTTGCTTAACCACCATGTGATTTGCTTAACAATGCCTGATGGTTCACTTTAAGATTGCCCCAACTTATGATAGAAATTCCAGGCCCAATTGTGGTTAGCCCTAATCGAGGACGACGCCTACACCAATCCGGCTCTCAATTCTCTGCTTCCGAAAGGGGGGAAAAAAAGGCTCTCTTCCTTCTCAGTGAACAGATTTTATGAGAGGAGATGTTCCTTTAGGTGTTTGAGCACTCAGTCAAAAGGGCATCTCTGCACTGGAGGAAGATTTTGCCTACTAAGGTGAGCTAGAAGGTCGAATTTACATTTCTCGCAATGCTTCATATTTTACCTAAAACTCTTCTGAGATATCGCAGGGAATCAGAAAGAATTTTCATAGCCCTGATGAGCTGGGTTAACTGTTTCGCTGTTGGTCCCAAAATGGCACATGCTAATGTTGCCATTTAAAAGCTATCAAGCTGTAGTTTGTGTTGGACTTGGACACGAACAGGAAATCAGTGCAGCAGTTGTAACAAGAGTCAAACATTCCCAAGAGCATGGTACAGAGGGCAGGTTTAACTCAGATCAGAGGTCCACATATGGTTGACACATGGTTATAGTCTATGTGGCCATGAAACAGGCTTATTTTTTGAGACTGGATGGCCTTAAGTATCCTGGTCTTGAAAATGGACTGATTTGGAATGGAGACTCTTTATTTTTATTTTTTTTAACTGAATCTGCCAGCTCTATCTTCACCCCAAGAACACATGGATTTTAGACTATTTTCCACATAAAATATTTCTTTTGGAACTTCAGTTCTTCTCCATTAAAAGAGGGCAATCTAGGCCCCATTGTGGAAAACAAGGGATATTTGGAAGCTACAATTTAAAAAGCAGTTATTTATGAACTGCCTGTGTATAGAACTGTGGCCAAGAAAGACAGCAATATTATATTTAATGGATCAGCATTTCTGAAATAGAATTTTTTTCTGCCTCCTCATCCTCCCACAAACAAACCTCAGACAAATACTTTTATTAGACTGGCAACTGGCTTTACCAGAACAGACAACATGCAACATTAGAAGAAGAAAAAAGACAAAGAGACACAAATTCACATAACTTTTATATAATTTACAAAATAATTTGCAGCCTCAGAAGATCACGAAATATATGGAATATTTCAACCACTTTGAAGATATTTTAATTCGATTTTAGGGGTTTGAGAACTGAATTCTGGTGGTTTGTGAATGTCATACTGCTGACCTCTAGAATACACAATTTAGAAAAAAAGACTAATTCAAGTAAAAATAAGTTTCATTGTAGTGTAGAAAATTGTAACCAGGTGAGGTGTTCTGGATATTAAAGAATGGGGTAAATATACTTAAAGCAGAGTTTCTCAACCCTGGCAACTTTAAGACACACTCCCAATATTTCCCAGCCAGCATAAAGCATGGCTGGCTGAGAATTCTGGGAATTGAAATTGCATGTCTTAAAGTTGCCAAGGTTGAGAAAACCTGCTTTAAAGAAACAATTAAATGGTTGAACTACCAATTCATTATTTTTTATAAAGAACTCAAGGCAGAAAATGTGTCTAATATTTATTCTTCCTCCTATTTTTCCCACAACAATAGGAAAGTGAGTTGGGTTGAGAGAGAAACTGGTCCAGTCACCCAGTTAGCTTTCATGCCTAAGGCAGGATTAGAACTCACAGTCTCCTGGTTTCTAGCCTGAATCTTTACCACTAGACCAAACTGGCTCTTTCCCATAGCTTACTTTTTTAAATAGTTACTTGGGGTCAAGGAATTCTAGTTTCAAATAGGGCTTAATAAAAGTCATGCCAGCTTCCAGGAACAAAACACCTTAGAATAATCACTTTCACTCTCTACATTAAAGCTCCGAAGCCTTAATGCCCATACAGCTAACTACAAACTCTCAAGCATGAAATGTTATTTGTTTGTGGTGGGAGGATTATTTTATGCTCAGAAAAGTCACCATATTAATGAAAAAGCATCAAAAACAGGAGTAGCAGGATTGCCGTGCTCTAGGAAAATTGCCTGTGTCTATCAGGCACAATTCTACTGCTGCCCCTTCTTCTGAAATAAACTGAGCATAGCTATAGCCATAGCACATAGACTTATATACCGCTTCACAGTGCTTTTACAGCCCTCTCTAAGCAGTTTACAGAGTCAGCATATTGCCCCCAACAATCTAGGGCCTCATTTTACCGACCTCAGAAGTATGGAAGGCTGAGTCAGCCTTGAGCCTGGTGAGATTCGAATTGCCAAATTGCAGGCAGCCGGCAGTCAGCAGATGTAGCCTGCAGTACTGCATTCTAACCACTGCGCCACCACAGATCTTATATAGCCCATAGCCCACTGCATAAAGTTTATTTCCATTTTCCCAGTTTTATTGTTTTGCTCTGGAATATGTGCAAGAAGGCCAAGACAGAAGACACTCCCTCCTGAAGGAAAGTTCTACCAGGACACGCTGCTTCAACATAGCCTCACTGAGCACTGAATACATGGCATGACTTGAACCGGCAAATGCAATCTTTGCCCAAATGCTCCGTTATCTTCATGCTGCATAAGTCATCCTCCTCCTTCTATGAGAAGGTAGAAAGAGGAAATATACTTCAGGTTGACAAACGCATCTGCACGAAGTGTTTAGTTTCTTAAGTCTTTGATGTACTTAGCATTTCAGGAAAGCAGTTACTCTTGTCTTTCTCTCTCACTGAGGCAGAAGTTCAAAGAAGTATGAGGAGGCTAGTTGTAACCAACACTTTCTTATTGCTTTGAACTGTTGCAATAGAAAGTGTCAGAAATGCCTTCACATCAAAGCCAAAGCAGTCTAGTAAATTAATTTTAGCAAGGTAATGATTAGACTATTTTGTTTCATCCAGCACTCATTCCTCCACCCCTTAGGGTGGGATGTGATGGATAATTATAACAGTCTAATGTGCAGGTCTATGAGGATGTCTAAATCAATAATATATGTCCTTCTCCACCTAACTTTTGAATGTGGGAAGAAGTTTTAAAACATTATAGCTGGCAATTATAAGAATAAAGGAAATTAAGATTCTATGGCTTCTACAGATTTAAAATATTAAGGGTGGGGGGAAAGGCTAGATACTATCATTATCAGAACAGTAGCATATTTCTAGTGTTCAGGATTGATCAGGGATTGAGCTATAAAGTCCATTTACTAATATGAAGAACTACTGTAAAAAAAGGATTTGAACTATGATGGAACCCACAGTCAGATTTTCATCTTTACAATTAACTTTAAATAGCTCTAGGCAATATTCTTTGTTTCAATGTGAGTGGTCTTTTTTACAATAAGGCAGCAGTATTAATTGACAGAATGGATTTAAGGATTACCGATATAATGTCATATTTATGAGCAATTTTATTACTTGAAATATCTAGGAAGTTTTATTTGATACTACACAATCATTTACCACTTGGTTCCAAATATTTCAAATGTACTAACTTTATTCATACTGCCAAGAAGAAATTACAATGAAGATAAAAAGAAAGCCACCAGATTTAAATGGTACGAGCCATAGAATTTATCACTTTTTACAAGAAAGAAGGGAACAGACAATAATCTATTAAGTTTCCTGAAAATAATATAATTTTTTCTACCAAACCCCAGGTGAAGAAATCCATTATGTTATATAAAAATGATATGATTTAAACCAGTATTTTAGAAGTTCTATGAAACTAAAAAGGGAGACTAAACACTAAAAGGAATAAAGTTCAGTTGGGGATACTCTAGATTTGGGAGGAAACTGTTAATGAATATCTAGTACAGGGTATGTAACCTTAAACACTCAAAGAGCCATTTGGACCTAGTTCCCAAAGAAAAGCAAACACTGGGAGCCACAAAACCTGGGTGGGCGTGACCAACACGATGTCACTCCCACCCAATCAAATGACATCCTCCCCCCCAAGTCACATCTATCTAGGTTTTGTGGCTCCCGGTATTTACTTTTCTCTGGGAAACAGGTATCTCTCTCTCTCTCTCTCCTCTCTCTTTCTTCTTTTCTCTTTCTTTCTCTCCCTCCCTCTCTCTCATTTCTCTCTCTCTCCCATCTCCATCTCTTT
>JANHFL010003303.1:91849-102489 GCA_032468155.1 Oxyrhabdium leporinum
GACAGACAGACAGACAGACAGACAGACAGACAGACAGACAGACAGACAGACAGACAGACAGACAGACAGACAGACCTGAACCAATTTATGAAGGGAGATAAATGATTACTTGATAGTCATGTTTTCCTGTTTTTTAAAATACATATACAAAGATTAGACAAATCAGTGAACATAATATCTTAAACACATGACTTTGGGAGGAGATACTTTTAAAATATATCCCGTTGAAGAAACGTGCACAAAAAAAAATATGTCTTACAAAACTAATCACAGAAAACTTTTCTACAGGTTTATGGAAGATTAAAAAACCCCACCATAAAATAATATAGAAATATTAAAAATAAACATGCTGAAAAATCAGGAAAATGAATTCATGATAAAATTTGGGACAGAAATCAATTCATAGATATAGTTTTTTAATTGAACATGTCACAGATAAAGTCACTATTTCTTATCAGTTCTAATAAAGGCATACTTTTTTCATATAACTGTGAGTCCCTGGTTCTTTTTTAGAAATAATAATGTTATTAAAGTTTAAAAATGTAAAGATAAATGAATAGAAGCTAACAGAAATATTAATGTAAAAAAGAAAGATGCAGAGGAAAAAGGTTACTATGAGAGAAAAAGATATAGGTAAAAAGGAATACATACTGTACACACATACACACATATACATACATACACACACACATACATACATACATACATACATACATACATACATACATACATACATACATACATACATACATACATAAAAAACCACAAGGGTAAAAAAGCCCTAGTTTTGACATATTCAAGAGTCTACCACATTTCCTTTTCTTCTATTTACTATTCTATGTTGGATAGTGTAGTATGTGGACATTTTATATACCTACTTTTTCAAACTGCTCAACTGAAATATATATGGTATTCTGGAAGAGATGTATGCATATGTTTTATTATTTCCATTATACAATTTCTATCCTGCATTGTCTTTATTAAAATTAGTTGCAAAGTATTTTTCTTGTTTTTGAGTCATGGTAAGGACGTCACCTTTTTTTTCCTGTTTTATAAACAGAAAAATACCAGTGATGTTTCAATTCATGGCAGCATTAGATGAAATCTGTAGACAAAATTGAACCTTGTCAGGGAATCAAGCGTGCCAAATTTCTATGAATAGGATCATGTGTATTTTTTGTGTGTGTATGAACACACTGTTTCCCTCTGGAGAGTTCTAGAGAAGGATATGCTTATTCTCTTACAATTGTTCTTTTTGTACATTCCTTATAAATAGGCATGTGCTATGGAGCTGCCTCTACTGAAGAAATCTGCAAATCTCAAAACAAGATAGTAACAATTAACATATACTTGTTTTTTCAAACCTGTGATAGGGGAAATTGAAAATTCCCCTTCTCCATTTCCTTTTCTTTTCTGGAAACTTGTATAAAAATAGCAGGTAACAATATATGCAACAACAATTCATTAAAACTATATGCAGCCTGAGCCTCATAGACTCTAGGCACTCACAACACTCAAACCAAGAAATTACAATAAAATCCATAAAAAGTGTCATAAAATTGTCTCTGGCCAAGAAATTCACCAAATTCCAGAATGGCAGAGATATTGAAGAAGAAAAGCCATATTGCCTGCAGGACTTCAGATAAAGTTTATTGGGTGCTTCATCACTGGAGGTTTTTAAGAAAAGACTGGACAGCCACCTATCTGAAATGGTGTAGGGTCTCTTGCTTGAGCAGGGGGTTGGAATAGAAGACCTCCAAGGTCCCTTCCAGTTCTATTCTGATTCTGATTCATTGATTCTAAAGACTCCTTAAGAATATTTGTAAGGATATACATATATAATTAAAATTGATAGGATTACAAGAAATTTGGTGTTCTTACAAAATTTCAAGCACAATACCACAACCACAGCTGTACCTTTAGTACCATCTGCCTATCCCGGGTCCCTGGGAAGGACTCAATAACTGGTTAAAAATAGCAAATCCAGTCTAAACGTCTGGTTGTGTGATGAAATGCAATAGCAATATTTTGACTTTCTCATTATTATATGTACTGTAGAATTGAACATCATGATGTCCATATCTGAAAAAAACTGCTAACCTGTTCTTTAATATTTTTTCTTCTGCAAACTAGACTGGAAACTATCTCAGAAAAAGCAATGTGAAACATTTAAAAAACTAGATGGATCTATCTGTGAATCTAACAAGAGTTGAGCTTAACCAAGTCATAGATAAGGTAGGTGATAAATATGACTTATACAACAGGGAATTTTGCAAGCATGGATGCAATTTTTGTAAACTCTTTTTAAACTTTTTTTTAAAGTTTCCTTTTAATCTGTTCCTTGTGAAGAAAACTATTGAATACAGGAACAATCAAGCATTATCAAACAATATTATAATCTACCAACTATGGCTAGAGAGCTCAAATTACTCACCATGACAAAGAAGAGTTGTCAATCATAAAGCTATGCTTTCCTTCTTCTCTCTCCTTTTCCCACTATATTTTTCTTACATTACTATGAAAAAGTATAATTTTGAAAATCTAAATCAGTAACTAAATTTCAGCGTGCATCAAATTTAGCACTGGACTTCTCAGAGAGACTCCTTCATGACGGACATCCCTCAAAAGGCCTGAATTGGGTTTATTCAGAACTGATGCCACACCACAATATTTTGTAGTAAAAAGCCTTGTTCAGATATTCCTGTAACTTTTAAAGAAAATATTGATCTAAAAACACTTGTACTTATGATGAGGAATATTTATGATAGTGAATACTGCTAATCAACTGGATATCACATATTGCAGGAATGAAAGAGAATGAAAGCTGAATATGATGACTTGTATCAGATATATGGCATATCACTAAGAATAAAACTGGTAGAGTTAGATGTTTGTTGTGTTTTCTCTTAAAATATGCTTAAATGTGATTTTTTTTCTTATTTGGGAAAAAAAATCTGAATTCTACTAAGTCCTTATTCAAAACCTATCTGAATAACAAATCACAAATCTCTAAAATAAAAATATGGTAGAAGTAGTTACAATGTACATTCAAGTTCCTGAAATCTTTCCATCTGGACAACAAATAAACATATATCTTCTTTTATTATACTATAGGCAAAATGATAGACTTTTCTTGTAACATAGAACATCTCTCCAAATGTCTCTTATGTAAGTCAAATTGGCATATGCTGCATTAATGAAGAGGATATTTTCATCGTCTTTTACTTCTTCTTTTGCAAAGACTCTCTCACTACAGTTCCCTTTATGAACCTTTCACCATTGCAAAACACTTCCTGCTCCATAAGCTGAATCAGCTGTGGCCTCTGTCCACAAATATGAATGTGGCAGAAGTGAGAAGCAAAGCCAGCATGGTAAATTTTGTACAAAATCTGGATGCTACTCTCTGTGCTGTTCGGTGTGTGGTCTGAGGCATAAAGCCATAGATTTTTTTTTCTCCTGGTTGAAATGGATTTTGCATATTCCCGTTTAGTCTGCAGACCAAAATCAGGGTTGGTCATGGAGAAGTGACTGAATAGGAAAGGAAGGAAGGGGGCAGTATAACTTTAATACCAGAGTCCATCAATCCCTTTCCCATTTTTGAATGTCTTTATCAACAGATCTTCATCAATATGCAGATGTTCATGGAATAACCCAGCATCTTGAGAGTTGGGAATATATCAAAATGTACCTTTGTTTTATTTCTGTATGAAATAACATGGATTTATGTAATGCATAGCAAAAATAGATAAGGAGAGCCAAAAATTATGCTTAATCCATCAACGTGTATTGTGGTCTGTTGGGAATGTCATACATATCCCCTATCTTTTTTTCCCTAGAAAGGAATCTCTATTGATGCCTGTATTGTAAGAGTTGTTCAGGATTAAAATCTGAACTTTTTGGAAGGAACAGAATAAGTCAGAGACAATCTGAGAAATTTGTTTAATTCCCTTCAGAATGGATAAAAGTTTGGTAAACAAATGGATAAAAGTTTGGTAAAAGTTTGTTATTATTCCTTCATATTTCAATAGATGGCAGTATTTCAAAGAAAGGGATGCTTCCTTTAGAGTTTAAAGCTCTAAAGCAGTATTTCTCATCCTTGGAAAGATTAAGATATGTAGACTTCAACTCCCAGAATTCCCCAGCCAGCAAGGCTGCCTGGGGAATTCTGGGAGTAGAAGTCCACACATCTTTAAATTGCCAACAATAGGAAACATTACTTTAAAGCCATGAGAAGACTGACTACTTATTCAGCTCAAGCCATTACTTGATGCAGCAATATTTTAGAGTGATTAATGGAAGATCATATGGATTTATATATTATAGATGATCTCCAGGATCTCCCATAATATAATGGCGATGATTGCAAAATAAGCATTTTTTGGTTTGGTCCATGCAAAACAGTATTTTGCTCCTTTGGTGTTTTATTGGATTATTTTACCTCAGAATACCCTTCTTACTGTAGCGAGAAGTCTGTCGAATGATCCAAAGTCACTAGTAAGCAAATATAGTACCATTCCTGGTTGCTTATTTAGCCGTCCCTTTATTATTTTTGCTTTATTTTGAACACTTTCTATGGTCACAGAATGAACAATTCTGGTGTATCTCTGTTTGGCACATAATTGATCTTCCAAAAAGTTTTATGACATTCAGTTCTTCAACTAATGAGGTTCTTTGGTTTGCGAGGCTATTCCAAGCAAATGATTTCATTTTTATTTGATTTCTAACTTAGATTTATTAATGAACCTTATTTAACCTTACTACAGGGCCTCTGTGCTGAGTGAAATTTCCCTACTATATTTTATTGTATTCCTTAAGGTAATTATCCAATCAAGATTACATCTCCACCCTTCGCCCTCAGAGGTCTCTCGTTTTTCCATTCCTCTCTGCTGAACAATATTTAGTGCGTTCCTGGGATATTTTGCAGCAAAAACAAATTGCAGGACTAAGGGAAAAATCAAAACCAGATCTATTATTTCTCTTATTAACAAAGTGGGTCAATGTGATGGAGTGTTTTATATTTCAGACTGGAATTGACGAGATGTAGTCCAAATGTTCACTTAGACAAGATACTTTCTTCAATTACTACATTTCAGTTTAATTTAACTCACAGGTTTAACAGTATTGCAACAGCAAAATTGGCAAGGAAATTGTAGCCCCAAGGAGGGATAGAATTGTATATTATACATTAAGAAATGCTGAGTGATAAAATGCTGGAAACGAGGAAGGAGAAAAATAAGCAAATAAAGAAAACATTGAAAAAAAAAAGCTATTAGAAACTATTTGTGAGGCTGGTGATAATAACATGAGTTAGGAATTCGCTATTGCTCTGCCTGTATGATACAGTTGGAATCTGGGCAAGATCTGATTCAGGCTAGGTTCAAAACTCGACTTTGCCATTAAATTTATTTTTTCAGCTGAAGGGAGAAATTATTATGGCCCTTGCTGGAGGAAAAATGGGTTCTAAATAAGCAAGCAAGCAAACCAACAAACAAATAATAACTGATATTTATTTGGGCACCAAGAAAAAGGAGAAAAGCAGATTTTAAGCAATAAATAAAATAATAAAATAAAATAAACATTTGGAAAAGGTGTAAGAAAGCTTGTGGTAACATGGGGAGATTTATTATAATAAACATAGGCAACTGTGTTGCAACACTCCATCCTAAATTTCAATAATTTTTATAGTTGCAAAGGCTGCTAAATATGAAATGGCCCTGCCTCAAAACATAACAGGGAGCCAGGAACATATATCTATTACCTTATTACCAAAACTCTGATTGCAATTTTGCCATAGTGTACCATTCTGGAAGAGAAACTTCCAATTCAGAAAATATCTAAGAAACATAAATGTAGATAATCAGAGCTTCTAAGATTGCCTCATTGGTCAGTGATTGAATGATGTGACTCTTCACCCTGGAACTCAAACAAGATTTTCTGTAAACAAATATTTAGAATTGAGGCAGCATTTCACAATCATTAAAATGATGCTTTGAAAAAGGTAAACCATGGCAGACTTGACCTGCACTGTTTCAGGCATGGAGCAAGAATGGCAACTTACACGACTATCATAAACATGTCATAAACTCAAGAGGTGTATGATTTTGTACTTTTATTGGTTTCCTTAAGCTTTAAGAAAACTAGTATTCTCTCAGTCTCTCTCTTCCATATCAGCAGTAAGGAAATAATGTGGATATTATAATTAAATAATATAATTTAGACTGTATATAAACTACTTTGATCATTCAAATGATTGGACACCAATAAATAAATATTCTGATATCCCTGAACAAATTTAACTAAAGATAACAATTCCCGCAAATCAAACTTGATTTCTAACTATTTCATAGATATTTGAACAGTAGAGAAGTGGTTCGTCATTACCTTCTTCTGACCTTTTTTAAAAGGTCTAATATACAGAATTAAGATTTCCTGGTGATCTCTCATCAAAATATTAGGCATCTTCAACCCTGACATGGTTGGCTTAGGGTTGTCTCCTATCTAGGTTCAATGCAGAAACTTACAGTCATCCACTCCAGATTTATGTTCTTCAATTCTTCGTTACGAGCATTGTAGAAGCAGAGTAGAAAAACTGTTGATGCCTTTGAACTTTACTGTTTAAGAAAACTCCCAAGAATCTTCTATGGATAACTAAGAAACCAAAACTGAACATGGAACAACCCAAGCCAGTGTACTCAATTGAGGCACAAATGACCAAACTCAAATTACCATATATTGTACACATTATATGAAAGCCCGGCTCTCTGGAGAAATGCTGTTTGGTGGAAGAAAAGAGACAAGGAAAACCAGCTACAAGATGAATAGATTCAGTTATACTGGTGACAGGTGCACTATGGAGAGACTTGAAAGGATACACTGGGAACAGAGTTTTGTTGAGAAAAATCTATCAATGTGGTCATTAAGAGTCAACATCCACTTGATGGCACATAAATCAATCAGTTCCAAATTCAGCAGATGATAGGACTATGTGACTTTCAAAATCATTTCAGTCTATAATCCTATAATTATTCTATATATTTGTAGCAAAAATTATGAAGCTCATCACTGAACACTAATAATGAAACTCGTCATGTTTACAACATGTTTACATGTTTTCTTACACAAAAAAAAACATTATTAGCAAAAACATACCAAAGCAGTTTGTTAACAACAAAAGCTTGTTTATTTCAAGGCAACATTGTTTCAAGTTAATTTTTCATCTTGGGTTTTAATAACTAACTGATTGTTGTGTGATTCTATACTAATGGGACTTGATTTGAATGGGATTTCCCCCCAAGAATATAACTTAGTTGCTTTATCCAGTCCACTGCCCTTTAGATGTGAGAATTTTAGGAGATGTATAAATAGAGGGCACCAAATTGGAGAAAGCTGTTTTATGGGATTTTGTTTAAAAGGAACTGATTTAGCATTTGGGTAATAGAACGAGAGCTGTTCATATATTACAGTACATTAATTTATATAAATAAATCAGCACTTTCCTAGAATGCCCTCAGATCACTTTACATGATATCAAGAATCATATATTGTTTCCCCAGGTTTTTGAGAATATTCCATCCCATCTCACTATAGTCAAAGTTATATCAACTCTAAAGCTAAACAAATTTAATGCCAAAAGAATTCTCATCCAATCAGGAAAAGAAATCAATATTAACCTGAGGTTTAACGTTAAGAGTCTTGCAAAATGATGTGGGCATCGAGAGAAGTACAGTAAATTAAAAAGAAAAAAATAACCAGGAAAGGAAAGACTTACAACTTTAAAATTATAGTGCAATTCCCTTCTTTCTCAGGCTCAAATTGTCTATGTAGAACTATGATAAGGGTGAGCTCCAATTACTTAATGGCTACATATAGTGTAAGAATATATAATAGACTGCTGGATCAAGGCATACTTTAATCCAGCATTTTGTTTCCTCACAGTTGTCAACCAGAGGTCCCTAGGGTGCTTGCAACATGGAGACAGAGGCCTACTCCTCCTTGTGCATATTTTTTTTGCAACTAACATTGGGAGCATATTGTCAAACCCAGCCAGGAGGACCATGGACTCTTCAAATCAAAACACTTAACAGATGTAAGCTGATCCCTAGTATTGACTCTCTAGTCCAGGGATGTCAAACTTGATTTCATTGAGGGCCGCATCAGGGTTGTGTTTCATCTTGGGGGGGGGGCAGAGGGGGCGTGGCCAGCCTAATGTCATTCGTATCAGCACTTGTGGTGGCCCGAACTCTCTGCCTTCAGCTGCGACAGCCTCCTGCAACCCTTTGCCAGTGCAAATGGAGCTCAGGAGTCTGTTTTCGCTGGCAGAGGCACCGCGGGCTGGTCCGTCACTGTTTCCAGGGTGGTCCCACGGACCAGATCTAAGTACTCTGCGGGCCGGATCCGGCCTGCCAGCCTTGAGTTTGACACCCTTGCTCTAGTTAATGGGACTTTTCTTACTGTTCATTGAAATTCCTTAAGTATTTGCTTAAAGTCATGTGTTTGTGCCTAAAGGGCCAAATTATAACTAAGCAAAGAATTACTGTAAGCAAAACTACAGTGAAAATTTACATTTTTCTGACAACACAGTTGCAACATTCTATCTTAAAGCATAAAGAGAAGCCAATACATGTTGCAAAAAATATATATAATTAACCGATTAGACAAATCTTAATATATTTTTTTCTTTCATAATATGCGTGTGTGAACCTTCACATATGAAAAAAGGTTATTTTTAAAGAGAGGAATTTAATTATTTTGGACATGATACAGAATGTGGCATTGAAACATGGGGGAGGTTAAAAGTAGAGAGAAGGGAAGAAAGAAAAGAATTATTGGAATGGCATTGATTTTAAATTATTTAGGCTATTAGTGACCAGGTGCTATGTCCATAGAACAGTTCTTTAGACAATTTTTACAAAGATAGGAGAATGTTATAATCCTAAATGAAATTTCAAAACACACATTTGCAATGGATTAGGAGAAGAAGCAGGAAAAGTCTTTCTCTGAATCTGCAAGACCACCCATTCTCCAACCTGGAATACTTTAGACATGTTGGGAATGAACTCCCATAATTTCCCAGTCAGCATAGGTCTTTTACCCATTCTACCTACTACTTTCTCTGGGAAGAGGACCTTGGGAGACTTGAGGAGTCCTTGCTTCTCTCTGACCTTGGTTATTTTCTTGCAGACATTTCATTACCCATTTCATTACAACAATTTGCCTATTATTAGGAGCAACAACTACTATTATCGCAGCAGCCTCAGCAATAACACATTTCGATATCAAAAAAATTATTGCCTAGGTAACATCATCACTGCCGAAACATTTCCCGAAGAACAAAAAAATGACTGGAGAAGCTATGCTAAACTTCTTTATCCCAACCATCTGCCCCTACAACTGCTATTTCCAGATTGGCTCTGTTATACCACACGTGTATTATATTTAATTAGACCACACTTTTCTCAATTAATACAAATTCTGGATTTGTACAGTGTGTTCCTCTCTATTAAGCTAACAATAGGGATGGGATTTGTACAATATGTTGAATCATAAAGTAGCTAATCACATTTTAGTGTAATGAAGAGTGAGAAACCAGACACAATTCAACGCCTAGCTTTAGGAACATGTTTGGCTCAGATAAGAGAGATTCAACATGTGGTTTTGGGCTAAATCTTTTAAAAACAATGCAAAACCTATGATCAAAAATCATACTGGGACAGAAAAAGTTTAGTTTGTATGCTGTGCATTCTTACTTTACCAAATCTGTTTGAGATTTTTGGGTCTGGATAGGATT
Organism: Oxyrhabdium leporinum; assembly: GCA_032468155.1. NCBI lineage: Eukaryota > Metazoa > Chordata > Lepidosauria > Squamata > Cyclocoridae > Oxyrhabdium > Oxyrhabdium leporinum. The sequence continues at coordinate 101,637 of JANHFL010003303.1, forward strand.
AGGATTAATACAAAACAAGTCATTAACTCCACCCTGGTATTGCAACTCAACGGAATAAATTTTAATGAGCCACTATTTGAGCTTTAGTAGGTCGATAGATTCACTTACTAAATATGCATATTGATAAAAGATTTATTGAGAAAGAAGACTATTTTCACTGTTACTTTTTTCAATGTGATTCCTTCCAGATGAGTTGGACTGAAAGTCCCGGCAGGCCATGTTTCCCAACACAGCTGGTAGGTACCCAGTCGAGAAAAGCTGTTCTTTATTATCAAATGTTTAAATGAAGTATTTCCTCCTATTTTGGTGAGAGATTAATTACACACATGCATGTGAAATGACATATTCATACTTGTAAATAGTCAGAAACTTTTAAGTCAATTAAAATTCCATTTGATCAATTGTATCACTAATTGTTTAAATATTTAAATCCTAATATTAACTTTAAGGGACTAACTGTCCTCCCCAAACAAAACCTAACCTGTGACAATAACAAGTACTCTGGGGAAGTTCATCATGGATGAGCCATGGGAGCACAGTGGTTAGAATGCACTACTGCAGGCTACTGCTGACTACTGGCTGCCTGCAGTTTGACAGTTCGATTCTCACTATCTCAAGGTTAACTCAAGACTTCCATTTTTCTGAGGTCGGTAAAATGACGACTCAGATTGTTGGGGGCAATATACAGCTTAGAAAGGGCTGTAAAGCATTGTGAAATGGTATATAAGTCTAAGTGACATTGCTATTTCATTGTTGGATTTAACTGGCTAACTAATTCCAAACCAAATATATGCAGGATTCCTTCTGGTAAAGCTGCTGTTTTACCAGAAGGAATCCTGCATATATTTGGTTT
>JANHFL010003303.1:102589-114712 GCA_032468155.1 Oxyrhabdium leporinum
GCTGCTGCTTTACCAGAAGGAATCCTGCATATATTTGGTTTGGAATTACCAGAAGGAATCTGGTAAAGCAGCATCTTTACCAGAAGGTCACAGCTGTTGGGGCAACCATTTTGTGAATAGGCAAATAGCAGCCATTTTTATAGGGGAATAGCAGCCATTTTTGCCAAGGACTCACAGCACACTCTCAATGGTCAGGTAGCCGCCTCCCTCCAAATTAGGCGATCCCTAGCTTATACTATGCTAAATATATTAATATTTAGTTCTTACCTAAAGACTGCATATTGTCTACAGTCCACAAGTTACAACATTTCTACAATATCTTGAATTTCGTCCATGACTTGGATTTAAACTGTTGTAAAATGAGGCTGCATAGTAAACTTTCAGGCAATGTACCTTCCCATAATAAACAGTCTAAGAAAACATTTGAGGTTGTAGGATTCCTAGTTTTCAAGCAATCCCAAGCAGGCCATGCTAGAATTTCATTACCTAGTTCCAGAACTGGATAGGACTATGTCAAACATAGTTACTTTGGCATCTTACAGGCTTCTGTGCTTGGCAGGATAAACTGTACTTTTCTCTTTCAACTTGCCTTTCTTTTAAAATGCAACACAATTCAGAATGCACAAAGAACTAGATGTAACCTTCTGATATTAATGAAAAGATATAGTATTTCATCTCACTGTTTCGAATATCTGAGTTTAATTACTGAAAAGTTCAAGCATTTTTTTTTAATTTGTGGAATTATTTATTTTTGTTTCTTTTTTATTTCTTTCCTTAATTAAAGTCCAGTAAAGTAGCTACCTCTTCATTTAGTCACTGTAAAACGTGTGCTGATTTTCTTATTTTCAAATATTGTGAATTACACAGTTTTTCATGGCTTTCTCTGTGTTTATAATATAAAATACAAAATATAACATACAAAATAAATAAATAATAATTTATTTTGTATTTATGTATGTATGTATTTATTGATTTATTATTCTGTCATGGTTAAGTAGTATATAGTGGAGGTGGTTACCCTTTGAGAACTGTATGCAACAAAATTTAATGCTAATGTGTGCCAATTAGTATACATACAAAGTTATTCTATTCTATTGTAATGTAAACATACACCTAACACTTTAACATATGAATGTGTCAAACTAGCACTGAAAAGGTGTCTTAAGGTATATACATTTCAGTCTAAGAATTATCTCTAGCTATTTTGCAGAGACCAACTCTTTCTTAATGCACATTAACTAATATTATTATTTAGCATTCCATGAACTGTCAAGCAGAAAATAGCAATTACTATGTGCAAGAATAAGCTGTGACCAAGAATATGCTACTTAGACATAAAAAGCCAGCTGGGTGACTTGGGTCATTCACTCTGTCTCAGCCTAACCCATCACACAGAATGGTTGTAGTGGGGAAAATAGGAGGAAGGAATATTAGATATGTTTGCCACTTGAGTTATTTATAAAAAATAATAAAGGCAGAATAATAATAGGGAACAAATAATAGGGGGTTCTTCCCTGTGATACTATTTGTAGACAAAGCATAAATTCTAGACAGATCTGTTTGAGCAATATTTCCCATTGGGAAATATTGACTGCTTCATTTTCAGAACATATACATACATTCCACACAATCTTTTAAATACTACTTGTCCCAAGAATACATTTTTCCTTATTGCTTTTACTGACCGTTCTCTGGGATGCTTGTACCAATAGGTACAATTTGTTCCAAAGTACTAGTTGTACTTATCGAATACTACTAGAAAGAATCTATGGATTTACTCATCTAAACAGGAAAAATTAAGCAATATAGTTTTCTCTCAGCATTGAGAAATTGGACAGAAACTGTATATATAGCTCAGAATGTTATTGCCTCTTTGCGAGAAGCAATGCCACATAAAGCAGCGAAGATTGAGAAATAGTAAGAGAAAAAAAATCAAAGAAAGGAGATAAGAGAAAAGGAAGGCAAATTTAATTAAATCTAGTTTACATCAACATTCTTCCCTGTATTTCTCCCAAACTGCTCTATCTTTGTAAACCATCCTTGCTTTTATCCCATCTACACCGTTTTTCATACATTGTTCTTTTGTCATTTCATAGCATATGCCCCTATTTGTTGAAACGCGACCCAAAATTTGAAATGCTAACAGGAAAGGATGCCTAATATAAAAATTGGGCCTTGGTTATAGTTTTTGCATGCTGGCCAAAATATTTCCAAACTGCCAACTTTCTCCTTGGAATCAGCAGCGAATACCACACAGGATTTGGGGATGACTGAGGCTGGTAACTTCTTGTAACTGCTTCCCTTTGGTATTTTTTAATTTTGCAGCCTCTGACCATCATTGTCAAAATCTGTTGTTATGATTTCCAAGTAGTTTATTGAACAAAAAGTGTACAGTTGTAGAATATTAAAGATTCCCAATACACCCTGAAAAAATGTAAGAAAAGTCAGAAATCTTTACCCAATACCATGTATTTGAAGCACTCTGTCACTTAGCTTCATCAGTTTATTCTTAGCTCTAAAATGTTAAGCGTAGTCCACAGCCATTGGAAATACAAACTAATGGAACAGGGGAAAAAAGAAACACCTCCAGTTCTTGCTTTTCCATGTGCTAATTTACTGGTTTCTGTTCAAAATAAACTTACATTATGATGTATGGTTCAATCTTGCTTTTCACAGAAATTAAACTAAAATAAACACTGCAGCAACCAGAGTTACCAATTGTAGTGTTAGTGTCACCAAAAACATTTACTAGTTTCTCCCATAACTATGTCTCCTTCTCATGATCAAAGTCTAATGAATATTACACTGCATTGAGGTATTGAGCAAAGCTTCCTTTTTCAAAAATTGCCCGTATTTGGTGCTTTCTACATAAAAAGAACTTCAGTGCTATCCAGCCACTATGAGTAAAAGAATGATGCTCTGACTTGATTATAATATTGTGCAATAGGTTGATAACAGTTAAGATGCAGTGGCTTCTCCCAAGTATTAGAATTGCAGTTTGGAGCAGTGCTGTAATCTACTTGTATAAAATCCATAGTGCAAAACCCATACACTATGGCTGTAGTATTATTTATCCATTATTTATCTCTTATTTCTGCCTTCTACTGGTTGTACATGTTTAGTATATTATTTTTTTCTGTTGTCCCAAAGGTGTTTTTTCAAGAGGCAACTGGACTTTCTCATTTTTGTTTGAAGAAGTTTTGTTTCTCATCAGAAAAATGTCTTCAAAGAAAAACCAGAAAGTCCAGTTGCCTCTTGAAAAAGCACCTTTGGGACAACCATGACCTATATGACTGAGAATCTCCCTATATATTTTTTCTGTTGTTTTGCAAGTACACTGAAGGCTTCTGTACCGGAGACAAATTCCTTTTGTATCTTGGCCACATACAGTATTTTGTTCTGTTCTGTTCTACTCTATTTCTTATACCAGGGATGTCAAACTCAAGGCCTGCAGGCTGGATCTGACCCAAGGGTATTTAGATTTGGCCGACACAGTGATGCAGGAGGCCATGGAGGCTGAAAACGGGGTGTGTGGGGGCCTTGTGAGGCTCTCTCCTCACCCCCCCCCCCACTTTGGCCAGCAGGGTGCTGCAGGAGGTGTCCGTCCCATCTCCCTCCCCCTCGCCACCCCCCCCCCAAACCGGCATGCAGAGGAGAACTACAATGCTGATCCAGCCCTGGAAGAAATCCAGTTTGACACCCCTGCCTTACATCAAGTGAAGAGTCTGTTTTGTTAGAGCATCTAAGCATAGATTAGAGATGTAGTAATGGTACATCCTGCATTAGGGATGAATTATCGGTACATAGCTACACATCTATACGTATCCATGTCGTCAATATCCCCTATGCACCTATGCTTTGCCCTGAGAAGGCCCTTCATTCCATAAAAGTGAGGCAGCTTGCCTTGTCCAGGTTCTCTGTACTGAGCTGAGACCTTTGCTAGCAGTTCCAACAGCTGGTAGAAGCTCCTATGCATTGTGAAAAGCTTTTCCGTCAATGCCTGAAATGAAGCAATGTGGCCACTGTGCTTTTACAAGGCAGTATGTGCTGCTTTAGGAAGCAGCTTCAAAGGAATGACTTGCCTGAAGCACTGTCAAAGCAAAACACCCCTACAAAGTTCAGTAAAACCTTAAAATCTAGACCCTACAGCTGGGAAATATACCCTGGTCTCAGCATTAAGCAGGCTTAGCCGCTATCATGAGAATGCCCAAGATAAAATATGAAAACACCTTTTACACTTCCACCACTAAAGGTGGCTTATCAGGCACTACCAGAACAGTTCCTGGCTGCTAGTCACTTCCTGGCCATATGCCAGATCATTGTCCCGTGAATTTATTCCCAGATTCTTTCCTCCACTGATTGCAACACCAGCATGGTAAAATAGTATTGAGAAAATCCTATCTATCTGCCACTTAAATTGCTTTTGCAAATAAGTCATTGTCAGTACAGCATAAAAATTGTCCACTATCAGTCAGTGATTTTACCATATTTCAATTCCCATTGGCATAATCAGATCTATTTCAATGGGTTCACACGTGCTAGAAACATATACATGTGGACTTGTAAAAGCAGCAGCAGCTAAAATATGTCCAATGAGTTCTCAAAAACCTGGTAAGAGCTATGCACTAAAATTTTAATGTAAGATATGCTAAAGTACAGGTAGTCCTCGACTTACAACCACAATTGAGCCAAAACTTTCTGTCGCTAAGCGAGACAGTGGTTCAGTGAGTTTTGCCCCGTTTTATGACCTTTCTTGCCACGGTTAAGTGAATCACTCTTGATAAGCTAGTAACACAATTGTAAAGTGAATCTGGTTTTCCCATTGACTTGTTAGTCAGAAGATGCTCATATGACTCCAAGACAGTGCAACTATCATAGATATGAGCCAGTTGCTTAGCTTTTGAATTTTGATTTTAAGTGTGAAAACTGATCTTAAGCCACTTTTTTCTCAGTGCTGTTGTAACTTCAAAGGTTCCTAAACGAATGGTTGTAAATCAAAGACTACATGTATGCCATTGGTAGCAGCGGTAGATAATGAATTCTATGTGGTTTCCAGCTTGGACATGTAACTGCAATAATCTACCTATATTTAAGCAGTTTTTGAATTAGATTATTTTATAAATTGCTGCTTTTCCCAGTTATAGTCTAGATAGCAGAGAACAAAATAAAACCTGACAGTTTAACTCAATGTGTTATTTACTCAGGTGTATCTCAGATTAATTTCAGGTGGATTTACTCCCATGTTGATGGGCGTATGATTGGAACAAAGTCACGCAAAGGGCATTTGTATGATCTCATGAAATGGAGTAATGGGATGGATAGGATGGACAATCATGCTGAAGAATGGAAGGAGAAATGACAGAAGAGCAAAGATCTGAAATGTCTAATTGACTAGACAGGAGGCTGCTATTTTCCACTAATATATGCTTGCAAAGCAAACATAGTTGTTGAATGCATTCAGCCTTGGCTGGAATCCAAGGCTCTGAGACACGTACGTATTAGGCTTAGAGGTGTAAAATTTCTGGAAATCTGCTATGTATTGGAGTCAATTAAACAGAACCTTTTTCCCTCTGTTGCGGACACCACTGGAGAATAAAATGCAGACATTGTGGGAATCCCCATTCTATCTGCAGTACATACATGCTTATCAAATTATATTTCATTTATAAAGCTAAGACCAAGTTCCTAATCAATTTAAAACAAGTGTGTGGGGGGAGACTATGACTGGAGACCACATTCCCTTGGGGGCATTTGGCTGGTAGTGAAAAGGATAGAAAAATGCAGCTCTCGCTCTCTCTCCCTCTCCCTCCCTCTCCCTCCCTGTCTCTCTTTCTTTTTGTCTGTCTCTTCTCTCACTCATCTCTCTTTCTCATGTTGCCAATTGGATCCGGGATGGGAGAAATCATAAAAGCAAAATGGTAGTTGCAGCATTGTTATCAGAGTGCCAGCTCTTTGTACATATTGCTTATTTTGAAGCACTTACAGCAGGGGAGGGTTTTGAATCACAAAATGGTTGCCATCTTGCCTATTTTGAACCTGACCCTTTGGAATGCTATTGGATAATGCTACTTGTACACTCCTCTTTGTTTGCTGGTTGGACAAATTGCTTTTGCTAAAAAAACTAGAGTCGGATATGAACTACATTTGAAAATACTTCATTGGATTAGGGCAGAGAAATTGGGTGGGCAATTTCACTGAATTTCTCTAGGGAAAGAAGACCTTTGCACTAAAAAGCAACAGGTGGTGGTAACAATACTAGAAAAAAAACCCGGGGAAGGAATTTCCTTGGGATTTAAAGAGAAGTGTGAGAAGTTAGGGAGTCTGCTAGAGAAATATTTATATAATGAAATTGTAGACGTTCGTAACTGGATGTCTACGTTACAATGAAATAAGTGCAAGAACTCCACATCGTAAGAATCAACTTTTTTGAAAGAAAATTCTTTTTAAGAAAGAAAGAAAGAAAGAAAGAAAGAAAGAAAGAAAGAAAGAAAGAAAGAAAGAAAGAAAGAAAGAAAGAAAGAAAAAGAAAACAAACTTGTAGGAAGAAACTGCAAGTGCGGTTGTCTACTTGGCACTCATCTGAAATGACTGCTAAAGGGTTTTTGATATTAAGCTGACAATTAATTAGTGAATCATCTTACCTCCCCAATAAAATCTAGAGTACCTGCATTATTTGCACTATATGCTAGCATGAACAAATGCCCATTCTGTAAATTATATCACAGTGTTAATTAAAGTGTTATATTTTTCAGTACTATAGGCATTTGAATGCATATTTACTTCCCTCTTCCTATACATACTCTGGAATAACTAGTCACATGTAAACCATCTTTTTAAGCTCATTCAAGTAGAGCACAGTCTGATGGTTACATGAGACATTAAAGGGGAATTAAAAATAGTTTACCGCAATGCAGCATTTTTTTTATCAGTAAAGTTTTGCCTCTTGATCAGAGGTGTTTGGATTTTAAAAAAAAAAAAACCAACCAGGTTCGATGGCTTGAATATGTTTAACCCCCCCTAAAATACAGATAGACTTACTACAGACAATTTGTTTAATAACCATTCAAAATTACAATTTTATTGAAAAAAGTGACTGTCGCAGCATCGCCATATGATCTAAATTTGGGGCCTTGGAAACCTGCATGTGGTTGCAACCTCCTGGGCTCATGGAATTGCAGTTTGCAATCTTCCCAGCTGGATTCTAACAAACAAAGTCAGTGGGGGAAGCCTGATTCATTTAATAACCATGTGATTCATTTAACAACTGCAGTATTTCACTTAACAACCTTGCGCAAAAAAAGGTTGTAAAATTGGATGCAACTCATCACATCACTTAGTGACAGAAACTCTTGCCTCGGCTGTGTTCATAAATTGAGGATTATCTGTAGAACCTCAATGACATTGTGACTAAACCTTATACTTCTGTAACTACAGGGAGGGAAACTTTTCTGGTCACTTCTGTAGCATTACATAAAATACCTCTGCTCATCCAATTTAATAAGTAAGAAATTGTAATATTTTAGTGTTACTGTGAAACAATATCACTCTAAATAATCTAAGATGTTGCATTCTAACATACCTAAATCCATCACTTTGGCACTTATGAATAAGAAAAAAATAAATATAGAAAAGATGATCAATTCAGGAAAATAAAACACCTAATGATATTTTTGTAACATTACTTTTGAAAAAGTCAGAGAACATTTATAGGCTGGATAAACAATCCATATATATGTGTGTCTGTGTGTAGAATCAACCTAATTTTACAGGTCTTTGTACAACCTTCTCTTCCTCTTCCTCTTTTCCACTTTGGACTCTCAAAAAATAAAATCCTCCCCCCTCCCCATTTGGAATGTTTCCAGACCTTCACTTCCCCATCCAGATAAGGAGCAGAAACCTGTGGGTACAGGATACGAAAGGAGAAGATCAGCAATCAATGACATAAGGGGAATTCTTTGAATGTGTTTGTTGGATGAGTGGGTCACGACCTATGAATGCATGAGGGAGACCATTACTCTCTTCCAGATAAGTTGTCTTTAAATGCTACCTGAATGTACATCTTATTTCCCCTCTGAATCAAATTCAATCAACTTGTGCACGTAAAGTTGTTATTGCAACAGATTCTTTGCATACAGCTATGCCTCTATTCATTTGTTATAAGACCATGAATGAGAGAGAGAACTTCTGAATGATGACCAAATAAGAAAAGGCAATGGTCTTTCTGACACCATGTCTCTTAGCAAGCAATAACAGAATTTGCAGCACATGTCTGGAGCAGCAAAAGGCACTGTCCAGTTGTCCACCTTACAAGGGAAACTACTCTGTATCTTCAGTGATTTATAGCTACAATTAGAACAGAGTGTTCAAAGGAAGAATGCTTGAAAACCCACTTGAAAAGCGAAAAATGGCTACAAAGCCACTTTAAATAAGTGACACATGACACATTATAAATGTCCCATATTTCCTCAATCACATCTCAGTAAAAATCAGGACCATATGGAATTAACCAAGCCATTCCACCGTAGGAGCAGGAGCTGATTTATGAGAAATGGTTTATATTCTCCACTCACCTACTCTTCAAATTCCATGTAATATGGAATAGAGTTCTTCAAAAAAGATTTGAGGTAGACTTAAATAGAAATGAAATGAACAAATAATTACGGAATAACTACAAATATACTTGTTAGTAACAAACATTCTGACCTGATCAGATTTAAAAAATGGGTCATACAAGGTTAGTTGTAACTTTGAACAGAGAACAGAAAGGTAGTCAATATTTTTGTCGCTAAATAGGGATCAAATTATTGAGATCTATACATCAAATTTTTGGGTAAACAATACAGAACATGACCCTATCTAGGCATACTGAAGTGTGGAAGTTAATACTAGGTATATACTGAGACTGTACAATCATTTATGCTTCTCACCATGTCTACAAAAGGAATTCTAGTTATTTTTGGGTAATACTTTTGTATATATACTTTGTACATATCAGGAAAAAAATGTAGCTTTCACATTGACACAAATGCTGTAAAAATGCATCAAAGGAGAACAGACAGGAGACAAACAAGGATATCAACAGACTGTATCAAATGACACATTTAACAAATGCAGTATTGATTGAAGCATTTATTTGAACTCCATGAAATCTAACCCAATGTTAATTCTCGTATTTCTAGGTAGCAGCTGAGAGCAATTCATTAAATAGATTGCTTCAAAGGTATTACTACTTATAGATAGTTCCCCAGCAAATAAACTTGAGGAACACCAAAGATTGTTTTACATTACTAAAATATTTATTTGTAAGCTTAAAGAAAATGTTAGGGCAGGCTCATATATGTATGGACCCTACATTTCTCACTCGCCGATATTTACACCTAAACAGGTGACAAAGCCAGAAAGAAAGTTTTGTAGTTGAAGTTCAATAAAAGGCATGAATGTCTTAATAATAGCAATAGCACTTAGACCTATATACCGCTTCCAAGTGCTTTACAGTACTCTCAGAGCAGTTTATAATGTCAGCATTTTGTCCCCAACAATCTGGATCCTCATTTTACGGACCTCTGTAGGATGGAAGGGTGAGTCAACCTCAAGTCCGTCAGGACTGAATGGACTTAAGGCAATGAGCAGACTTAGCCTGAAATACTGCATTCTAACCATTGTGCCACATAGTTGATCTGGTTCATGAACTATTGAGATATGAAGATCATTATTAGGTTTAGCTAATTAATATGCTTGAGATAGCCAACCCTCTTGATAGTCAAATATAGCAGTCCTGGTTAAATCCAAATTTTGCAAAACCAGCCACAAAATTGGAAGGAGACCAAAGGATTCAACCTTAAGTTAAACTACGCAAAGGGACAACTTTCAAATAGCATCTCTACATCTATTCAGCTTTTGTTTCCTCCAACTTTCCTATTCATCCCAGGCAGCTTACACTTCCTTCAGAGAAAAGTAAGTATTCACATACTTTTAAATGTACAAAATTACAGCAAATCAGTATTGGAAAAACACATATACAGTATGCCAGATGCAACTGGCAATTTTAGAAATCATGTGAAACATCCTGTAAATTTGTTCTGGATGTTTGAAATACATTTAATTATTGTTTTAAAAGAATTGCATTTGTTCTTCATGCAAAAATGTTGCTCAGCTCCTTTAAGAGATCTGTAGAAATATTTGGCAAATGCTGGTCTATTTTGCTTCCTCAAAGATGTTGCTTGAATCTATGCATCTTACCTCAGGAGAAAGTTCCACATCACTGAATGGGACTAACTTTCAAAAAAATGTATGAAAAATTGCTGTTTTTCTCTAGGCCAAGCTCATATTTTGGAATTCCTTAGTGGGGCCAAATTCCCCTCAAAGATCAATTGATAATACATGTAAGGGGCCATAAGCTTAAATCTGTTGAAATACTGTAGCACAACTGAGCTTCTTTGGCTGTTGTGTCATATTCTTTTTAGGTTGTCAAGGTAATTTTTACCAAATGTTTTCTTAGCCATCTTTAGCAGGTGGCTATAAATCAAATGTATGAAGACACAGGCTCCTTACAATTGTATATTTTAATAGATTTATAACAATTCTAGTGATGTGTGTGGAGCATCTATCCTATGGGAATGTAACAGAAAATAACAGGAGATTGTCATGTAGATACGACAGAGTGCAATCCTTTCTGTGTTCATAAATCCCAAATATCCATAGTCAAAAATTGCTGGTTATAAATCCAGGAACAATGCAGACTTAACTGAGAATGTATTTGGTATAATAAAAATCTTCTGTACTGAAAAACTAAATTCTAAGATCTATTTCTAAGTTGATGGGTAGTGTTCAGATTTAGTTTTAATAGACGCTTATAGAACCAGTGACTCTTTCACCACCAGTAACTTAATCCATTGATTTTATTCATTTACTTATTCCATTATTCCATTGTTTTTAGTGGACCATCATCCAAACCATCAGGTTGCCTTTATATATGATTAAACATGACTGTATATAAATCATCTAATGTGAAGGCATATTGTACTTATAAGATGCTGTTTTGAAAAGATGTTGAGATAAACATTGCTTTTATTGCTCTTGGGTTACATTTAAATTTATCCATTGGACAGTATTAACTTAGCCAACTTTAAGTGATATACTTCTGCGTCATTGAAGTGTATAATATTGGCAGTTTGCCCAAGGAATAGAACACAACTTTCACATAGAAAACTCAGTTGGGCTTCTTACATCAGTATTTTAAGCAAGCAAATTACAGATCGATTTGTAATTCAATTCTTTAAATCCCCAAGAACCAGTATCTAATACGATCAAAATCAGCCTTGCTCTCTTAAGATGTTTTTTAAAGGTAATACAATAAGTAAAGCAAAGAATCAAGAGAAAATGTCTCGCAATCGGATTCCAAGATACAATTGAGCAGACGCATCTCCTCAGACACATCTTTGCTTTATAGCATTATTTGATGGACTTCAACCCAGAAACTGGAGATTATATGAAATCTTATTATTTCTTTCATAGCAGTTATCTCAACTGCATCAAAAAAGCTATTAAAAATTTCCAGTGAAATCAGCATGGCCAAGAACTTCCTTGAAAAATATCTTTATTATTGAACAAAGATATTAACTCTGCAGCAACAGGGAAGCATTTGTCTGAAACAGTACTAAAGGCAGAATATATAACAATGTAGTATAAAATATCATGTTAACTTATGATTCCTTGAATTAATCAAACTGTCAGCGGGTTTTCAACACCCTGAATCATCACCACTTTGGCTGGGTTCAGCCCTTGCTCTATGTACAAACTAGACAACCACATTTCAGCTAGTGGGTAGAATCCAAATTCTCTGAAAATAAATGTGTCTGGTAAACAGGTAGAGACACTTCCACAAAGGAGCTGAAGAAGGAAGAATGGTATTCTGGGAAAAAATGGAGAAAGATCTGAAGTATAAGCATTATACCTCTGGCTAAGAAGTTGCTTTCAGATGTAAAGAAATTAAACTCACAAATTTGAACAATTTAAACAAATTAAAATACAAATTAAATATGACTAAATTAAATCTATCTATCTATCTATCTATCTATCTATCTATCTATCTATCTATCTATCTATCTATCTATCTATCTATCT
>JANHFL010003303.1:114812-125249 GCA_032468155.1 Oxyrhabdium leporinum
TATCTATCTATCTATCTATCTATCTATCTATCTACCTACCTACCTACCTACCTACCTACCTACCTACCTATCTATCTCTATGTCTTCTACTGAGGCAGAAAAAAATCAGGAAGGAATAGTTTGAATCACTAAAGCACTTTAGGTTTGGCTTAAAGATGGATAATGTATATGCCACAGGAAAAGAGAGGAAAAGAAAAAGATTAGGCACTTCACTCTTTGTTTCTTGTTCCAAATTGTTCTCCCCCAATATGGTAGCTGTTAAGACTTTTCACTTGCATATATTCTATATTAATCTCTTTTCTTGAGCATCTTTTCTTAGCCAAACATTGCAGTGCTCAATAATTGTGTTGGAACCAAGTTGTTAATTAACTTACAGTAACAGTTAGAGGGGGTTACAGGGCAAAGTGAGGGCTAACAAGCACTTAGACTTATATACCACTTCACAGAGCTTTGCAGCTCTCTGTAAGTGCTTTACAGAGTCAACATATTGCCCCCAACAATCAGGGTCCTGAAAGGCTGAGTCAACCTTGAACCAGTGAGACTTGAACTGCTGGCAATCGGCAGTCTGCAGAAGTAGCCTACAGTACTGCATTCTAACCACTGCGCCACTGCGGCTCATAATACCTCTCACCTGAAAGATCAGTATATAATCTCAACGGATACCCCAAGTCTCCTTTTGTAGATCCACACAAGGAAATCTGTTGGCAATTCTTTATAAATTGATTTGAAAGTACACCCAGTAAGTTTATTTCAGAACAAACATGACTAGAAATATACTGAAAACTTCTAGATATCTATGTTCCTTCTTCTTGTCCTTCTCCTCCTTCTCCCCCTGCTCTTTCTAGGCAATCTTTAGATATTTCTTGAACAGTCCCCTAAGGTGAAGCTGCACTGCTTACTCTTGATTATTTACTTTGCATATGTTAGCAGTCTTCAAGACAGAGCCTTACAGCTGCTTTATTCCCTAGAAATCCATTTCTCAAGAGCCGTTTCGAAGGAAGACTTCTGCAGCTGCACCACTGAGGTAAGAAGGAGAGCCAAGTGGTCAAGTTTCAGGGTAAAGCTTTAGCGGTAAAGAAAATAAAACAAAACTCAAGCCATCCTACACATTTCAAGTGACAGATATACTCCAGCAACACTAAATTATGCAAGCCGTCCCAGACTTTTGACAGAACCACCATAATTCATCCCACTTTCCCATTATCCTAAAGGTAGGGAAAAGGCTGAGGTAATAGCTCTGTGTAATCACATTGGAAAACATCTGCCAAAGTAAACCTTTATTCGGGGCTTCATGTAAAGTATATATTAAACCTGTTCTGAAAATGAATCTTGTTGAAGCTACTTTAATCAGCAGAATCTGGGCTATATTTCCTATTGATCCTAAGTTTTTTTCTCTTTCTCTGTAGGCTTAACCTAGTCTTTGTCCCTCTTGTATCATGCTGGCTGGAAGTAATGAGAATTGTACCAATAAAGGAGAATATTTGTAGCTCAGGGTTGATATGAGTACATATTTCTCATTGAGGGTGCTCTCTGAGCTTGGTTGTTTCTTGCAGATCATCCCAAAGGTGCTTTTTCAGGAGGCAACAGGACTTCCTTGTTTTTTCTTTGAAGATGTTTCGCTTCTTTGAAGACGTTTCACTGGACAACCATCACCTGGATGACTGAGAATCTCTACAGACTTTTAGCTATACAATTTGGGATGAACATCCTTTTTTGAATGGTGTGGGAGTAGGAATGGATTTCCAGAGGAAAAATTGCAGACCACAGGAACCAGGAACACTACTCAGGTGACCTAGAGGACACAGATAAACCTCCAAGTGCTTCAACAACTCTCTAAAAAGATGCAAATGACCAGCTGTCTGCAAGGAATAAAAATCCTTCCATTCCTCACTATCCCGAGTTCTGATGACTCAGAATCTCTACAGACTTTTCTTGCAGATGTTTCATTACCAAACTAGGTAACATCATCAGTAGTAGTGATATTCAGTGCTAGCATCAGGATGATCAGGACTAGCAGTGATGATGTTACCTAGTTTGGGTAATGAAACATCTGCAAGAAAATAATCAAGCTCAGAGAGCACCCTCAGTTAGACTTATGGTCCAATACCACAGTTGTCATAAGCCTGAGTGGCAGAAGCCCAATGGAACTGGGCCAATTTTTCTGAGACACTAAATAGAAAGAATACGTCTACTAACCTTGCATTGAGTATTCCCTCCCCCCAACTTCAATTTTATTAGCACTTATATAGTCATTGCCTTTAAAGCTAACAATCTCTTAACAATTTCTTAACTTAACAGGGCTTACAACTCTATGAAGACTGATATAATCATTGATACAAAGTCATCCAGTGAGTTCAGTAGCTGAATAGGGACTTGAAGTGATGCACATCTTAATCACCACACACACACTGGACCTCTGACAACTTGTTGCACTTGAGATTGATTTATCAACAGGGAAACACAATTTAAACAGACACTAGACAATACGGTTTCTTGTCATCAAAATTAACTTGCTTCTGGGTAAATACGCCCAAGTACATTAATCCATAGCATTATCTCAAGATACTTAGCTGCCTAGAGCAAGAAGATAGAAGTAACTTTTTAATTCGAAAAGTCTTAAGCAACTATAAAGGGCTTTTCTATAACAATGTTCAGTATGTGCCAACAGAAGGTCTTTGGCCTATGAATATCTGTTCAGTAACCGAAGTTACGAAGGCGTTGAATGATGATTATGACTGGCCCTTGGTGTTATAGCTGTCACAGCACCCCTGTGGTCACATGATTGTAATCTTAGTGCTTGGCAGCCAGTTTGCACTTACAACCAATTGAAGCACCCTGCGATCACATAATTGCCGTTTGCAATCTTTCTTGATGACTTCCCCAGAAAGTCAATGCAGAAGCCAACAGGGAAAATTGCAAGTTGCTATGGTAAGTCTCTCCCAGCCCCTTGGTGTTGACACTGCACTAGCCAATCAGGCACCCTCACCAACCCTTGCTGTGCCTCCCTTGTCCTTAGTATCTTTCCCTTTATTCAAGGGAATATTTTGATCATTTTTTTCACTGTCTATGTAAACTTTACTCCTATGAAATGGCAAGCTTCATAGTGTTCTTGGGGACATATTGGGATCCAGATCCAAATGACGAGTTATGGTGTGGAGAGCCAGTCTGCAAGGTGCTGAGTTAGGATTGGGGACAATTTGGTAGGTTGACTTTGGTCATCTCTCTCAGCACAGTCCATAAAATGAAGAGAGAATCCCAAATAAACCTCCTAAACTTCTTGAAAGAAAGGCAGGATTATAAATACCACCAATAATTATTATAATGGTTCCTGAAATAAATAGTAATACTGTGCTTTGCCATAGCATACGTACCCAAATTAACTGCATAGTTCTCCAATGACAATGTTTTTAAGTAAGCTGGATCAATGAGTACCTCTCACCCTAATTTATTTCACTGACAAGTATGTAGTTAATCCTACACTTCCAAGAATTTGCTGCTTAAGGCAGCAGCCTCATTCTGTCTACCCAAAGGGTTGATCTGGAAACCATTAATTCATTGCATCTTACTAGATAAAGGCCAAGCTGAGGTCATATTTTTAGCATCTTCAACAAATACTAAGATTTCTATCTTGCACTCTGATATACCCTTGCAAAATAATTTCAAGATGGCCTTGAAGTTAGGGCCAGATAATTTTCTGATTAGGTGAACATATATGGCATCTTAAGAGCATGTTGTGGACAGTCTTACAAAAATCCTTTCACCTGAAGGCAAACAGGTGAGGTTGTTCTGTGTTATCTCCCGTGGACTCTATAATGACTAGTTTATTTCAATATTTGGGGCAGGAAAGAATATTTCCAAGCAAATCTTAGCCTATACCATTAAAAAAAAAATTCTAAGAAAGCATGCAGATCTATTCCAAACTCTGATGTACTGTATTGTTGGAAACAAAGATGCAGTATGCCACCTTCCTATTTAATAACTTTAATTAAAAGAACCACCTCCAAGTTAGAGTCATTTTGAGCAAGGAAAGGTGACAGGCAAAGTATCTATCAGCCTATTGGTTCTATCGGTAGATCATAGTGTGCATCATATTATCTTGTGGTGCATCAAAAAGTTTGACTGCCCCGAGTCCTAAACCGCCCCGAGTCCTCGGAATGGGGCGGTATATAAATTCAAATAAACTAAACTAAACTTTAGATTTGAAGGGGAAAAGATGTCCTGGAGTATGTCTGGGTGGACACATGGCACCTGTCATCAGTTCCTTAAGCCAAGGTGCTTTTTGGAAACTATGCTGCAGCTAAATCATCTCTAGAAAGCATACAACAATTTAAAGGGCTGCAAATAGGTGCTATATGAACATGCTCTGAAGCATCTTCTCCCTTTCAAATCTAAAGTACTGCAGAGCCCTAAGAAGCAATCCTATTTTGTATATGAAGTGGGCCTATGATTGCTTCGTACTTGTCTTTTCATAAAGTGTGAAATAATGTCTTTGGCATAGACCAATTCTCCAGAAGAGTGAGCATTCCCTCATGCCCATGGTAAATGGATAAAGCCAATAGTAGATGATACAGAATGTCTAGTTGAGCATAAAGAGCTTTAGAGCATAAAGAAATAAAAAATTAGATTCTTTACACACGTCAACACAAATAAAGGGGTGGATATCATACTTATGTCCAGTAATAAATGTCATTCAAATTTGCATCATGCCTGCTGTTTCAAGTTAGTATGGAATGGAATTGAAGGAGCTGGGTATGTTTAGCTTTGAAATAAAAAGAGTAATACAGTAACAGAATAACAGAGTTGGGAGGGTCCTTGGAGGTCTTCTAATCCAAACTCCTGACCAAGCAGTAGATCCTATACCATTTCAGACAAGTGGCTGTTCAGTCTATTCTTAAAAACCTCCAGTGATGGAACACCACATTGGAGACTGAGGTGGGGATATGACAGTATTCTTCAAATGCCTGAGAGAATGCTGCACTGAAAAAAAAAAATCAAACTTGATGTTCTTGAAGACAGGACCCAGAACAATGGATCTGAGTTTCCAGAAAACTTGACAGTGGAACCAGCTTCCCAGAGAAGTGGTTATGGTCTCCTTCACTTGATATGTTCAGATAAATGTCAGACAGTCACCTGTTGGGGCTGTTTTAATTTGGATCCTTAAACTGAGCAGGTAGTTGGGCTTACTGGCCTGAATGGCCCTTTCCAAAACTCTGTTTTGAAGATTCTGCTTTCATCTGGGAGAAAGTCTGTCACTAAGGCACCAATTTGATGGCAAATCATCAGTCAATCCATCAAAATGATTCTGCCTCCATTTCATTGCACCTCTTGTTTGGGTTGCACCGATGTGCTCTGTCCAGCTAGAATTGCTGCAGAGTGTAATCGCCATGGTACTTTCTTTAGGTGGTTCTATTGGAAGGAGTTTAAAAACAAAGCTATCTTATGCAGGGCCTTGGAATGTGAGAAAACACAGCATTTGTATCTCAGGATCTTTCCTCACAGATGAGTTGAAGTTCTATCCACTACTGAAGCATACAATACGCTGTTCCATTGTTGCTTCCTTTCCTGCCTCTACTCCATTCCCAATCACTGCCAGTCCTCTGATTTCCTTCCAATGTAACAATGTCTATGAGTTTTTATAGACTCCTGGATGCAGTCTTTGGACGGTGTCATAATAAGAATGGAGAATGTAATTTCAACATATGTAAAAGTAAAGTAGTAACAGTTGGTAACAGTACCAATAGTAATTGAACTCACAGCCTGGAGAAGAAATGGAGATGGCAAAAGAAAATGTTGCCCGGGAAGATAAGTGCCGAGGTTGTTGGCAAGTGGGCAAATATCCTCTGTCTCGAAATAAATAGGATGCCAGAGCCAACCCAAGGACTCTGTCATCCTTCTCATTCTGGGTATAGAAGACTCCTGGATGGACACAGACTCATTTTGACAAAGTAGGAACAGAGCTGTGTTAGTCAATGGCAAAAAATCAGGAGAAATACCGTAGCACCTTCTCCAACTAGCACATTTATCGAAAAGCTTTCATCATCTATAATTCATTTCACCCTAGATTGATATAGGATTTAAACTGGGTTGAGAAGTGGGGGGGGGGAAGCTAGGTTGGTTATGCCAAGTGACATATGAGATAGATTCCAAGTATCTTACCCATTAACAAGTGTAATGCGTTAACAACTTTTTGCATATGCTTTTAATAAAATTTAAAAAGTGCTACCAGACTCCTAACCCATGAGACTGAATAGCGGCATCTAAGACCTCTGAGCCAGCATGCCTGGCCCAGGAAAAGTTTTAAGGCCATGCAATTTTGACACCTAATAAAGGAGACATCCCAATAGTGTCAATCACAGGGCAACGGTGCCAGCTCTCTCAGACTGTTGTCTGAGGCTGCCAACACTAACGCCAGCCCTGCCCTGTGCTGCTGTCCCCAGTTTACCTCACTGGGTTACTGGAAAGATTAAAAAAAGGAAAACCCCAAGGTTGTCAACTGGGAATTCTTGAGAAAAGGCAGGATCTGGGTAGGAATAAGCAGGAATCCAAGGCATCAGAAGGGGAAACACCAGCTGCCTTTCCCAACCTCCAGAGGCATTAAAGAAGCTTATTCAAACATTTGTCTAGCAGAGGTGATCTTTCCCAACATGCTATTTATTTATTTAATTTCAGCAGCATGGAGTCACTTAAAAGTATAATGAAACAGGCTGTGATTTACAACAGTTGCTCCTGCTGAGATTGTGCAGGCAAGTGGAGCGACGTCTCTCCAGGGCCAAGACAGTTCTACTTGACTTTAAATCTGAATAGATATGAAGAAGAGGAAGAAGAGACGCGTGTGTGCGAGAGGTCCCTTACAGCATCCGAGGTTTAAAAGGTTCGCTCAGAGTTGCAGCAGGAGACCCATAAAACAGAGACAAGGGGCAGTAAAACCTGACAGAAATACACAAAACTCCAGATCAGATGCTTCCAAGCCAGAGAAACAATGTCCTGCTTAGGCCCAGGCAAAAACTGATGCCAAATGCCTCCAAGCTATCTTGCTCCTAAGCATACCTTCTATATATATATATATATATATATATATGAAACACTCCAGGAAAAAAGAGATCTGTGCTGTCTAGCTAACTAACGGTAAAAGAAAGGAGCATTTAAACCCGCTCTTAAAAAATAAATAAGTAAATAAATAAATTCGTGAGTAAATAAATAAGTAAATGGCTAACTAACTAACTAAATAAAGTGGAGAACAACCATCTTCCCATTCTTCTTCAAGGGGTTATCTTAAATCGAAAACCGGCCACCTAAGTCTCCCAAAAGATTCGGTTATTCGAAGAACAGCGCCGCGCACCCTAAATGGAAGCTTCTGCACCTTTAATCTACTGAAGATCAGGCTACCTCCCTCTGCTTTTGGTGATTTGTGGAAGGAAACTTTTCGGTCAACTTTTCACAAGAAGCTTCCACAGCTTCGAAGCGGGCGTTCCCGCCTGTTCTCGGGCTCGGGGAAGGCACTCAGCAGGAGCGCACGCGGCGGGCAGGTACCAGACGGAACGGCGAGAAAGGGGTTTGTTCCTTCTCTCTCTCGCCCACATCCTCACCTTACGGTCCCGCTAAGCAGGGAGAAACGGAGCAACGAGAGCGGGGCTGATGGTTTCCAAGTAATTTAAACCTGACGCCCTCCGGGTTGTGCATCCCGGCCAACCCCAGCCAGCAGCGAGGTGATCGAAACTGCCCGGGGGAGGTGGCAATCTCCAAGTGGACGGAGGTTGGCCACCAAACAAACCAGATGCGAGCTAGGGTCCGCCAAGTTTAGTCCAACAATCTGCCGGCTCCCTTCTGATTCAACAACCCAATTTACTTCTCTCCCACGGTTTAAATTCCTGCCCGTGAATCCACCGAGACGATCCAAGAAAATCCGAGATCCAAGGGCGTCAGCCCGAAAGTAAGGAGAAAAAAGTCGAGATCTGGGGAAGAATCAAGCAAGGAGGGGGAGGGGAGGAGAAGAAGGGGGGAACTCAGCACCCTTAACAGGACCAACTACCTTTCTTCGGACCAAGAGATGCGCCAGCCTTCAACTTGTCCAGAATCAATCGGATGAAACAATAAGGAGAGACGCACAAGGTGCAGAGCTTTGGAGCATGTGCAAAGGGCCCTGCCCTCCCCCCCCCTTCTACCCCAAGCGGCTCCTTCAGGTGCCCCGCGGGTGGGGAGAGAGCAGGGTCGCGGCGCCCTCGAGAACAGAACTGCCCCACCGAGCAGGGAGAAGAAGGTGCCGAGATCCTCGGAGTGGACTTCAGGCAGAAGTTCACTGCCCTCTTCCCGCGAACGACTCAAAGGAGTAATTTAATAACGGACTTTAACCAAGGAGGAGTGCCTGAGAAGAAGACCGCAGGGTCAAGGCAGAGAAGCGCCTCACTTACTGTAGGGGCAGTTGTCCCTCTTGGTGCCGCTCACGTTCCCGTTCTTCTCAATCCGGAGGAAGAACTTGTTGAAGCAATAGAGTTTCCTCTGGCGCACGTCTCCTCGGAGGTGATCGTAGCTCCGCACGCGTCTCCCCGCGCTGGCGGCCGAAGAGGAGGAGGAGGACGACGACGAGGAGGAGGAGGAGGAGGAAGAAGAGGTGGACGAGGCGTTGGTGGCCTTGAGAAGCAGCACGCCGCGCCCGTGCTCATGGCTGGAGGCGGTCAGCGAAGACATCAGGCAGAGCAGCAGCAAGAAGCCCCAGCCGCCGCGGCCGGCGGAGGAAGAGGAGGAAGGCAGGTGGGCAGAGGCGGAGGCACCCTGTATCAGTCTCCATCTGCACATTGTACTGAAGCTCTGGGCGCAGGGAGAGGCCTCATGGAAAGAAACATGCTGGGAGGGTGAGCTCCCGGGCGAGGCGAGCGGACAGCTGGTGGGGAGCCTTCTCGCTCAGAGCCTCCGGCGCGCAGATCTGGCCTGAAGGGAGGGCGCCGACATCCATGCCTCAGGGGGCGAGCTCTCCGAAAAACGGCGGCCTTCCCCCTCCCCTTTGCCTCGGGGGCGCCTGACGTCTGCCCTTCGGAGCCTTGGCCCTTCTTCTTCTTCGCCTGGGGGTGGAGGGGCGCCGCTCGCCGCTCGAGGGAAGGCGACTCGGGTTGCCTTACGGTCCCTCTCGGCGAAAAGCGGAGCGAAGACCCGCCGGGTGGAGATAGCAAGTTCGCGGCTGGGTGGGTGGGGGGCCGTGGGGGGTGGGTGGGTGGCGGTGGCTGGGAGAGGCGGGAGCCAAAGGAAACCACGCGCGCTCACGAGGCGGAGGCCACGATCCCGACGCCGAGCCACGCGCCAAAAAGCCGGGGCTTAACGGGGCTCGGTCCTCGGGGGTCCCTGCACCATCTTCCCCAGGGAAGGCAGGCGAAGCTCTGAAAAAAAAAAGAGAGAGAGAGAAGAGAGAGAGAGATGACAGGCGAGTCAGCAACCAGAGGCAAAGAATGGCTCTCTAATTCGAACCCTTTAAAAAAAAAATCCCAAATGAAACGGCTTACGCAAATCCGAACCCACAACTCCCCCCCGCCCGCCCCCCCGGGCTGGCTTCTGCACCTTCTTCTCACCCCAGAAATCTTCGCTCGAGCGCAGGTCTCCTCGGTGAAAAGTAAGCGGGATAGGAATCGCCTTTGCCGGTTTTTCGTTTTCCATTCACTTTTTCCTCCCTTTCTGGAATCCTCCCGAGGGCGAGAGGCGAACCTACACGACGAACGCCGCGCTCTTATTTCTCTAAGGAAATAGGGGCGGTCGAACCCGGCTTGGACGAGTCTGCTCGCCTTGCTCTCTCCTTGGCTTGCCGGCAGGTTGGAGGCTGTATCCTAAACGTTACAAAGCCGAGAGGTGAGACGTGCCTCTGGTGGTCAAGTTTTATTTGCGGGAGGGAGGGGGGACTGTTAAGCGGCGGTGCTGGGACATCTGAAACCTTTCGCGAGTTGCAGTGAGCAAGCGCCTGCTGGGGGAGGGAGCGAGAGACCCACACACAGAGAGAGAAAAACGGCTCCCCAAGATCTGTCCCCTTTCTCTCTCTCTCTCTCTCTTGCGCTCTCTCTCTCTCTCTCTTCCTTCCTTCTTTGTAGGAGCCACCGCAGCCGCCGTCTTCTGCTAATTGCTCCCAAAACCGTTCTGGCCACCAGCAGGGCTTGGAGACTCATGCCTTCCTAATTTCCCTGTCTTCCAGGCTCAGCCAATCCCCTCTAGGGAGCCCTCCTCCTTAAAAAAAAAACACACAAAAAAAACTTGTTTTCTAGAGAAGGATTTTTATTTTCATTTTTTTTTTTTGGCAGGCAGCAGTTGAGAGCCACCTGGTGCATGTTGCTTGCTGACTCCCCCTCCTGCCTTCTAGAAAGAAAGAAAAGAAAGAAAGAGAGAGGGAAAAAGAAAGAAAGAAAGAAAGAAAGAAAGAAAGAAAGAAAGAAAGAAAGAAAGAAAGAAAGAAAGAAAGAAAGA
>JANHFL010003303.1:125349-144884 GCA_032468155.1 Oxyrhabdium leporinum
AATGGGGGCCGGGGGGAGGGAGCGTGAGCTCCGTTTTCGCTGGCAGAGGGCTAGCAAAACAGGAAAGACAAAAAGAAAGAAAGAAAGAAAGAAAGAAAGAAAGAAAGAAAGAATTAAGAATGGGGAAAGAACAATATAGTGCAGGACTGAGGGGGAGCGTGGGGTGTGTGTGTCCGTCTAGCGAAGAATCGAGGTAGCTGGATAGAAGAAAATGAAGAGGGGGGGAAGGAAAGAAGAGGAGGGAGGCAGCTCCCTTTGCCTCAGAGTTCTTTTGCCTGCCCTGGCCTCCCTTCTCCCCTTAGCTTTAATTAATCACGATTTCTGGCTTCTGTTGCTGAAATTAAAAGCAAAACGCGGAGGGGAAATCACACTTTTTCTCTTTCTTCTGAGTTTTCAAGATTTATCACCTTCCAACTCTGCAGAATAAGGTCCCTGCCATCCATGGCCAAATTTCTAATTGCTAACATGGCTCAACTTACTGAATCTCGCCTGCAACTTCAAAAGAAGGAGGGGGGGGGGTTAGAGAGTTAAGGGAAGGGAGCTTTATTAGCGTGGCAAAGTTTTGGCCCATAAAAATCTGTGTGTGTGTTTTGCTTTTTTTTTCTTTTCCTTTTCCTTTTTTTAAAATTAATGCGGTTTCCTTTACCAGAAAGGGAGACTTTTTTTTTGTTTGTTTTGATTTCTCTTCCTTCATTCTGCCTTTTGCTTTTGGCTTATGGTTGTTTTTGGTTTGCACGTCTAACATCTATTGTTTTGGAAGGGTGGGTAGTGATTTATTTTCCACAAAAGGTGCTTCTGCTATTATTCACCCGTCCTAGTGAGTTTGTCATGTTCCTCATGACAGATATACTGTGTTTTTCCTGTGATGGCCCCCAAACGGCTGCCAGCCTTTAATACTCTTCCAGAATGGAGCCGGCCAGATTTGTATACCTACCACTTGTTTAAAGGAAAAGACTAGAGACAGTGAGACTGTCCTTGCAGTAGGTAATTAGGGTCTTTTAACACTTGTACCCCTTCTGATCAGCCGTGTTTTTCTGTTAGGTCCCCATGATGCCTTCATCTCGACTTCATTCCACAAGAAAAACTGGTTTAAGCCAATTGTAGACTTGTGAAGGTAGTATTTCCCCTTTATTCTGATACCATTTAAGCCCAGCCTCAAGGTGTGTAAAATCTCTTGAGTTCTTCATCCATTACCTTGGAAGGAAGCCAGGTGCCCACAGAGACTTGAAACAGGTAGAAGAGGCAGGATAGGAAATGGGAATGAGAACAGCACATTTTATGCAAGCTAGTTTTCTCCAGTTTAAGGATGGGTGCAAGCCCTCTAAATCAGCGGTGGGGAAAAAAGGGCCTTTGGTTACAGCAGCAGGCCATAAAAAATGTGGGTTGGCATTCATCAGCCTAAAATAAATATTGCAAAATGTAAAATGTGGACTTCTTTTTCATGTTCTATGGAAATGCTACAGAGGAAAGAAATAGCTTGTAAATAAAACAAAATTAAAAAACACACAATTGGATTCTATCGTATATAAACAGAGGGCTTCTTGGAATAAAATGCAAGTTAAAGAAAATGCTGATCAATGGAATGCAATGGAAAAATAGCCAGGGCATAATATTGTCTGCATTTGGAATCAATCTTTCCTTGACTAGCAGAACATACACACAGAACAAATAGTTCTCAGATTGGATTGATTCATTAGCTTGGGCTTTTGAGTATATTGGTAATGCAGTAGAAAATTAGAAATGATTTTCTCCAATTACAATGTGGACTTGATTACCGAAGACTCATTTTTAAAATTTATGGACTTCAATTCAAAAGGAAACATTTATACAGTCTTCAGAATGAAGAAGAGAAAAGAAAAAAGAAAAAAAGAAGACTGCTTTGGAATCCATGGGTTTTATTACATTGTTTATGCTCCTTTGAAATAGTTGGTCTTCATATTTGAAGCGTGTGCTGCGTCCTTTGTAAAGTACCAAGGTTGCATC
Organism: Oxyrhabdium leporinum; assembly: GCA_032468155.1. Taxonomy (NCBI): domain Eukaryota; kingdom Metazoa; phylum Chordata; class Lepidosauria; order Squamata; family Cyclocoridae; genus Oxyrhabdium; species Oxyrhabdium leporinum. Next base: position 127,333 of record JANHFL010003303.1, read on the forward strand.
TAATTTGAAGGATTTTTTGGCATGCAGAAAATGCATTTGTTGTGTATAAGCATGTGTTAATGTATCACCATTTGTTTCACACACACACACACACACACGTGTGTGTATATATATATATATACACACACATACACACACAATTTCACACATACACAATTTCTGTCTGTGTTCATTTATTAAAAACTTCATCTTTATGTCAGCTTTAAAACCACTTCTAGGTCTGATGAGATTTAAGTTACCTATCTAGAGATTCTCTGCTATTTGATCTAATTTAAATGTAACCTGGTAGACATGGCTTGAACATCAGTAGCTTTTGCCTCTCCTTTCTCTTTCTCTCTTCTGACCATGGGATCAATAAATAATTCTGCACCTTCAGTTGCCTAGTAAAGGCATTATTAGCATGGATTTGGAATTAGGCAATTAATTAGGCAGTTATTTGGGAGACAGCAGTGGTATTCACAAAATATCCACTTCCAGCAATAGTAGCGTTTTCTCAATGTGGTGTACCTCCCCAAAAATACTGGAATTGTAATTCCCAAAATTCCCAGGCAGAATGGGCGAAGCAATTGATGGAGAGACATTAGGTTGGCTGGGGTCCTACAATATGTTTTCACCACATTTTAGTCCAGAGAGAAAAATTGTCATCACAAAGAAGCTTTGGGATAGATAACCTAACCAGATGCTTAGATCTGGCAATGGAAGATCATGTAGGAGCTATGGACACAGTATTTCCAAGTTCTTCAGAAACAATCTTTCTTTCAGTGCAAAATAGCTCCAGACAAAATGCTTCCATTGCTCCGGGCTGGCCTGGAAAAAATTCTGCCTAAAAACTTGAAAAGTTGCTTCAAGTCAACATTAGCCTGGGTAGATTCATGAGTCTCATGAATCATGAGAAGACAACATCTGAATGATATTCTGTTGCATGTAATTTACTGCAAATGAGTAAATCTACGTGTGGCCTTCATTTAAATGACAGAATATGTAAGTAGAAAATATCATAAAAGAAACAGGTCCCTGTATTCATGACACTTAATTTGCAAGCATTACATTTTATTTGAGTTCTTTCTCCAAACTACTGTAGCATTCCTGACTAAGCAAAGTGCTGTCACATATTGCTTTAGACACTGTCTTTAAATGTGTATTTGCATAGGGAGAGATAGTTATAATATTTTTCTTTTAAAAAGGAACCAGTGATGTTAGTCTTCGGGTAAAAGAATATAAGCAGACCCAAACGATCAGTTTGAACTGTTGCCACAGACAAAGCATTTTCCTTTAAAACAAGCTAAATGCTGTCATATAAAATTCAGTTCGAGCAGGTGAAGAAACATTCATAGACCTCTTTTTTCTCTCTACTGAGTGATGACAAGATGGGCACTTACAAAACAGAGGCCCAATGAAAAGCTGACGTAGCTTTTTAGATTCTATCTCATTCCTTTTTTTCTGCTCTCTGTATAGTCTTTTCTTTTAAAGCACAGTTGAATCCCTAAGTACCGTACTATTTTGTATTGTTAGGTTCCCTCTTAGGTTAGTTTGAAAAAGCCTGAGAAAAGTTCCAGAGGAAAGATGCACTATTTAACGGAATTCAATCTGTCCCAATAGATCTGAATCACTAACATAAATGTATGAATGTAGATTATATCTCTGTAATGAGGCCTGAATCATTCTCAGTTACTTCAAAGGATTGAAATTCAACCTTCCTTTTTAGCAGCAACAATCAGACCTTAATGGGTTCCTTTATTAATTGTTCCCCTGCTAGATTTGAAAGAAACCTATCTTCAGACTAAGGGCTAGGCTAGAAGAATACATCGACACTGTGTGTCTTTCTCTCTCCTTTTCTCCTTGTCCAAGACCTCTGAAAATCTGCATGTCGCGCATTTTGCAAACATTTTAAAGGCCTGCTTATTGCAATGAGCTAATAATATAATTTCAAAAAAGAAGAAAGAAATGGCTATTTTAGATCATCAGCTTTTCTATTATTTGAAAACAAATAATGCAAAGCATAATGAAACTACCTAATAAGTCGTTCCCATCAGAATGGCTATATTTGAAAATACCTGAAGAGTGTGTTTGTGTGTGTGTGGGGATAGGTATGTATATGTTCACATGATAATCCTCAGATTTGTACAATACTGATTTTACTGAGTGTATCATTTTTGTACTTCCAATGAAGTTTGAGGTTCAGTGAATTTATATCAGTCTCACAGAATTTTAGGAATTGGAAACACATTGGCCATCTTATTCAATATTGCATCTGTTGACTGTTAACATTTCCAAAATTTTAAATAAGAGTTTTGTCTCTATTTAGATATATAAGAAGCTAAAGCATAGATCTTTTAAGCACAATGTATGGTATTACTGACCTGCCTTTCTCAATCGATCAGAGTACTAGCTGGAAGGGACCTTGGAGGTCGTCTAGTCTAACCCCCTGCTCAAGCAGGAGACCCTATACCATTTCAGACAGGTGGCTGTCCAATCTTTTCTTCATCCAGTGATGAAGCACTTACAACTTCTGAAAGCAAGCTGTTCCACTGGTTAATTGTCCTCAGTGTTAGGAAGTTTCTCCTTAATTCCTAATCAATTCTTAATGATTAGTTTCCATCCATAGTTTCTTGCATTGCCTTCTGGTGCTTTGGAAAATAGGTTGACCCCCCCCTCTTCTTTGCTGCTATAAATTACCTCTCTCCTCCTCAAAAGCACTGTAACCCATTCTGATTTGAAACTGGCACTTTTGGCACTTTTATGATTACTTTGGATTCATTTGTGCTTAATTTGTTTGGGCAGCATCTGTATTATTTATGTGTATGTCTACTTTACAATTGTCATTTTTATGTGTGCTACAGGCATATTGTAGTTCTTAAGTAGAATTAATGGAGTATAAATATCATAAGGTAAATTGTCATAATATAATATTTATAATATAATTTCAAGTATAGTACAGTGCTAGGCCAGTATAATATCTTCCAATACAATGCAATACAAGTCAGTACAGTGTTCCATGTATGGTATAGGATGCCCTGAAGCTGTATTGGGAAGAGAAAAGGAAGAAAGGACATGTCTATGGAGCTTCTCAGTCATGCAGGTCATGGTTGTCCCAAAGGTGCTTTTTCAAGAGGCAACTAACTTTCTGTTTTTCTTTGAAGACATTTTGCTTCTCATCCAAGAAGCTTCTTCAGCTCTGGCTGGATGGTGGGGAATGGAAAGATTTATACTCCTTGCAGACAGCTGGTCATTTGCATTCTTTTAGAGAGTCTATGTCAAAATTTGAACAGCCCTGTCTCAACAGAGAGGGAGGGATACGACGTCATCTATCTCCAGTCTACAACACAGTCCTTTCAACAGTTCCAAGAAGGCTCCACACCCATTTGCACTACTCAGGTGGCCCTGACAACACAGATAAACCTCCAGGTGGCCTCAATGACTCTCTAAAAGAATGCAAATGACAAGCTGTCTGCAAGGAGTATAAACCTTGCTATTCCCACCATCCAGCCAGAGCTGAAGAAGCTTCTTGGATGAGAAGCAAAGCATCTTCAAAGAAAAAATAGAAAGTCCAGTTACCTCTTGAAAAAGCACCTTTGGCATGACACGTGCTTATGTAGCAATTGCTTTGTTCAACATTCTTTCTTCTCTTCACCTGACTCAAGGCCATATCCGAGTCAGGTAGTACTCCCTCTCAAATCCCATGTTATTATAAATCATAATCATGCTACCTTGAATCCTTGATTGGGCTCATGGAATAGTAGTACCTGGAAACTGGTAAGAGGTATCTGGTTGCTGATTTGAAAGCAGACTGATGAAACAAAGGACCTTGATTTCTCAGAAACTGTTGGTGAGCAGTTAGCCATCAGGGTAGGTCCTTGTTTTCTGGATGGCTAAACCATCTGTAATTTGGAGAATGCTGAGATATATATAAAAGCCACTGCTCACCTCCCAGCACGGATATCCTTATTCTTTGTAGCTATGTGAAGCTTAATTATCCACCACTGCTGTAGGCCATATGGCTTGGGATGGACCATAATTTTAGAAGTTTGCTCTGGCTATAATCTAATTAAATTGTGGGAAATGTCGGGTTGAATCAAAACCTCCAAATACTGAAATGAGTCAGGATTTAGAGTTATTAGCAATTGCTTAGGCTCTTGCAAACATCAGAGTGCATGAGCAAAGCTTAATAATATGGTATCTTCTTTCGAGCATTATTTCAAATTCATCCAGCATGTTAAAGATTTAACAAAACCTTCTGAAGTCTAGGCTTTCCATCTTGGAAATCTTTGATAAATTGGCTACACAGATCCCAAACTTCTGCAGCCTCATGGGAAGATCTGAAATCTAGGTCTCTCCTGAATGGGCAATTAGGTTTCATGTGCACCTGGCTCCACTGCGAACTACACAATTGTGCATCCTTATGTTGCCTTTTGCATTCTAAAAAGTGACCAAACACCTCCTCCCCATAACCAAGCGGGATTACTTTTTGAATAAGATCCCACCTATTAGAAAACCACAGGGGGCTATTTTTTAGGGTCTACAAAACAGAATTGTCAACAGGCTGTTATAATCAAGTCACCCTGCCAAGGAGGCAAGACCCTTTCCCCTTTTGTGAATGTTTAGGATACTGCTTATGAAAGTGGGCTCATTCTCACCACTTTTCCCGACATGGGGTCAAACATATCACATTGAAATTGGTTGGGCTCAGGAAAAAAAAAATAAAGGAAATATCTCTGTTTCCTTTTTATTGCTAGAACATGTACACTCCTCTGCTTTGCCCTTTATTTTTTTGCACGCCATCACTTTTATTTTGGGTTTATAAAAGGCATTTAACCCCCTTGTGTTATTGGAATATCATGTATTTTGCTAGGTTCCTAGATTTGTTTTGTGCTTGTCTCACAGAAGCCAGAACCTTTTTCTTGGTTCCCAAAAAAGAGACTTATTGCTTGATTCTGAATATCCTCTAAGGAACCAGGTGGGAAAAGAGGAGTATATCAGTTGACAAGTAGAGAGTTGGAGAAGCCTGATATCTGTTGACTTGAACCCTTGCCTTCTATGATGTAGCATTGTTTTGGATCTTCTCTCTTTCTCTGTCTCTCTCTGTCTCTGTCTCTCTCTCTCTCTCTGTCTCTCTCTCTCTCTGTGTCTCTCTCTCTATATGTATGTATATATGTATGTGTATGTATGTACAGATAGATAGATAGATACTCAAGAGCAAAAAAAAATCCAGTGTAAGTCATCAACAGAAGAAATATAAATTATATTCATTTTCCCCATCCCCAATTTTCTATTTTTATCACATGGAAATACCAAGTAATGTATCTAATTTTATGATTGATGTTCTGCTTTACACCTTCAATGGGGTCTCAAAACAGCTCATGAAATATGGTCATAATAATATGCCAATTTAGAGAAATTTTAAAGAATCGTACCTACTCACGTTAGGATTCATGTCAAACTTATATTTATGTCTAAGGAGTTATAAGGCTCATATGGGAGAGAAGATTATGAAAATATTATGATAGTACATCCTACTCTACAATTACAATGTTTTAAGTATAAAATTTAGTGCTAAGAATAAAATTGAATGTTTTGAGTTTGCCCTCCAGGATTCCTTGGATTCTTCAAGTAAATCAGAAGTTTAGCTCTAACTTGGAGGGAGAATCTGGCTATGGACGATCCCTTCTACTTTCTGCTAGCCACTGTGGATGCAGTTTTTTGAAATTATCATGCCAGTCCCTGAAAGCTTCTCCAAACCTTCATTCAGGGCAAGGCAGAATGGAGTTAAGATTACAATTATTTGCATAAGGAAAAAAGGTGGAGATTCATATCTGGATGCTTTGGAATATTTCGGTATTAGACTACTCCAAGCAACTATTAGGATTATTTTGTTAGGATGGGCGCCTTAACGTTTTTCTGTCAGCACAATTAAGGTATTAAATTAAGACTAGGAAGACTCAAATTTGGTTTAGGCCATGCAAACTTACTGATGTGAAGAAAAAAAAACTAAAGAGAGAAGTGGAATATTCCACATGGAAGTTCAAAGGAAATTCTGCTTCTAACCCATACTTGATTGGTTGCTTAATTATGTGCCAACAAGTCATTGTCAATTCTTAGTGATCACAGAAATAGATTTTCTGGGCCAATGCCTCATCTGATCCTTCTGGTCTTCCAATGGTGTACCCATCACTGTCTATCCATATCCTGCTTGCGTTTGTCTCTTTCTTTCCACCTTTCCTAGTATCAGAGCATTTTCCACAGAGATAAGTAGAATAATTTCAGCCTGTTCGTTTTTACCTCAAGTGTGAACTCTGGATTGATTTGCCTGATGTTAATTTTCTTGACTACGTATGGTATTCTTAGGAGTTATCTCTACAGAGCTGTAGATATGTGTATTTATATATTGTACAAGGCTTTCATATGTTGTTAGTATGTCAAATGAAATCAATATATTTTGACACATTTGTGTTACCCACACACACACACACACACACACACACACACACATACATACATACATACATATATATAAAGAAGTTTCAAAAGACATTTTTCCCCAGTGAATTAAATGAAAAATAGTAGAAAAAATGTAGGAAATGATTCAAACAATGTAGGGAAAAAGTTCTTTGTGGCATCAGTTCTGATTTCTGTCACTTAATCAATAATTTCTCCAGCAGCTGGTAGCCTTTCTGGATTCTTCAAGAAAATTTCATGAATTCTATCCACTTTTTTTTAAGAGGCTCCAGAGCAATGAGCAATGAGCAATAGTGTAAGTGAAAAAGGAAGAACGCTTGCAAGCCACATGAAACAATAATGGGAGCCCAAAACACCACTAAGTGATATCCAAAAGTAAACAAAAAGTACCATGAGAAAGAAGGAGAAAAGCAGACACTTTTTTTTATAGGGGAAGAACAATTTCAGTATTTGTAGGAAAGATTTTGACACGGTATTACTTTTAAAGGAGATTCACTATTTTACTTATTTAGAAATAATTACAGATAGTGCTTGACTTACAACCATTCATTTAGTGTCCATTCAAAATTATAACAGCACTCAAAAAGTTCCTTATGACCGGCCCTCACACTCACAACTGTCGCAGCATCTCCGTAGTCATTTCATCAAAATACAGGCGTTTGGCAATGGCATATATTTGTAGTATCCCAGGGTCATGTGATTGCCATTTGGCTTTCAATAAGCAAAGTCAATGGGGAAAGCCACCCTTGCTTAACGACCGGATGGTTCATTTAACAACAACAGTGATTCACTTAACAACTTTGTAAAATAGGTTGTGATTCACTTAGCAATCTCCCTTGCTTAGCAATGAAAATTCTGATCCCAATTGTCGTCATAAGTCAAGGATTGCCTTTTCAGATATTCTGCCTTACCATGCAATGATCAAGAAACAAAACAAAGAGTTTTGTGGGATCTAATTTACTGTTTAAGATCAACATGACTGTACAAGAAATGTAGGTGCTGTATCATGTGTTTCTCTATGTCAGGGGTGTCAAACTCAAGGCCCGGGGGCCAGATCTGAACCAAAGGGTGCTTAAATCTGGCCTGCAGGGCCAGCTTGGAAATAGCAAAGGACCAGCGAAGGATCAGCTGTGCTCCGTTTTGGCTGCAGGAGGCCGACCAGGCTAAAAACGGGGCAAGTGGGGGCACGTGTGGCTCTCCCATGCCATGTTTTGGCCAGCAGGGTACTGCCGGAGAAGTCCATCTGGTCTCTTTCACACACACACCCTGGCCAGTTACAATGCTGATCCAGCCTTCAAAGAAATTCAGCTTGACACCGCTGTTCTATGTATTATGAATGGAGTTGGGGGGGAGAGAAATGCTTGTAAAATGTTCTAGTGGGGATTCTCACTTACACAGCATATCTCAGCCTTGGCTAAGCTCGAGCAAGGTTTGGAAACAATGTGCATGCTTCAGGCCAGAAAAACTATGAAACAGTCACGCTTTTGAGAGAGAGAGATCAGTATTGAAAGGCGAAGGATAGAGCTGCAGTTCAGGGACTGTGTTTTTCAAACAGAAGATCTCCAGTTAAATTGTTGGTTGCTTCACAAGGGGACGGGAAAGTGTTCAGCATGAAACCCTAGAGAGCAGTTAAATAAAGCAATGTGTCATTAGATGAATTTGCTGTAACACAGCTTCTTGTGCTGCTTCCAACAGATCAAGTGATCAACATTGTGATAAAACTGCTTCAAGTTAAAAATCTAGTACGTTCACAAATTATGTATATGTTTTAATATTGTGATTTGACACGAACCTATAGAAAAGGTATGCCATACTGTAAGATGTCATTTGCTTTTATTACAGTCACATACTAGATGGCTACCAGAACAGTTCTTGAGAATGACCAGGGCCAAATGGAAGTTTGATGTACTAAGTCAAACACAGGTAGTCTTGACTTAGAACAGTTCATTTAGAGATCATTTAAAGTTACAGCGGCACTGATATAAGTGATTTATGACTGTTTTTCACACTTACAACCATTGCACCATCCGTGTGGTCACATGATCAAAATTCAGACGCTTGGCAACTGACTCATATTTATGTCATTGGAGTGTCCTGGAGTCCCATTATGACCTTTTGCAACCTTCTGACAAGCAAAGTCAACGGGGAGGACAGATTCACTTAACAACCATGTTACTAATTTAACAACTGCAGTGATTCATTTAACAACTGTAAAAATGGTCATAAAATGGGGCAAAATTCACTTAATAACTGTCTCACTTAGCAACAAAAATTTTTGGACTCAGTTGTGGTCGTAAGTTGAAGACTATCTAGTGTAGTGCTAAGAGAAGTATTAAAATCTCCAATTTCAGAAAATACATCATTATTCTTATCTAAGATAAGAAGGAAACCTTATCGTATTTCCTAAGTTGGGAAGACTGGGAACCTGTTAATGTAACACCAGGTTTTCTGGCTCAGCTGTATATAAATTGTAAAAAACGTCATCAAAGATAAAACTATCAAAAACACATAAGGCAAAGTCCTGGCAACTTCAGCAAAATAAGTCTTGTCTCGCCAAAATCAAGTGATTCAGAAAGCACTGATTACCTGGATTTTCAAAAGATTTGTAAGCAAATCTTATGTTTCTGTTATGTATTAAAGAGCTTGATACCCAGAGACTGTTTCCAGGCAATTTTCTTGGCAGTATTATAAGAGTAGTTTACCACTCTGTTCTTCTGGGTGACTTTTCAATTTCCCAGTCCAGTGAAGAGATACAAAACAGAGAATAGCAATACTCAGGGTTAGGCTACTCTGCTACTAGTGGAATACCCAGAGACGTTCCTCCAGATGTTATATCTGTCCTAAGATATAACTTATTGGTAAGTTCTTGTGAAATAACTAGCGTCCTACACTACAAAGCATACCATCAGTCTCAAATCACGTATTTATTTCCAAGTAAGCTACTTAGGTTCACATATGTGAGCCCTTAGAAGTTTTCTTAGAAAATAAACAAATTAGCCTGAAGGGTATTATAAGAGGCTATAGGTAGTTGCTCAAGAAATAACCAGGATCTTGAATGGCACTGGAAGTAAACTGGGAGCCAGTGCAACGTGCGCATCAGGCATGACATATAGGCATCTTGTGACGTGTCACTACCCATGTCGCCACATTCTGAACCAGTTGTGATCTCCAAGGGCAGCTCCATGTAGAGATCATTGCAACAATTCATGAAGCAACTAGGGCATGACTGACTAACTGGAGGGCTAATCTAGGAACAGATGCAATTGATTTCTTCTGGCTACAGTAACCATCTATTTCTCAAATGGCTTGCGAGTCCAAGGATGATCATCAGATTGCACATTGGTCTTGAATGGGGAAGTGCAGCCCCATCCAAGACTAAAGATGGGAAGTCCCTAGATCAGGGGTGTCAAACTCAAGGCCCGGGGGCCAGATCCAGCCCACAGGGTGCTTAGATCTGGCACATGGGGCCACTCTGGAAACCCCGAAGGACCGACCCATGGTGCCTCTGCCAGCAAAAATGAAGCTCGCGAAGCCCGCACTCGGCCTCCTGAGCTCCATTTTCACTGGCAGAGGGTTGCAGGCGGCTGTTGCAGCCGAAAATGGAGCTTGGGAGCCCATTTTCACTGGCAGAGTGCTTGGGCCACCACAGGCACCTCCTGACACAAGTGATGTCATGCTGTCCATGGACACCCTAGCCACGTCCCCCTGCCACCCCCATGGTTAAACACAACCCTGATGTGACCCTCAATGAAATCGAGTTTGACACCCCTGCCCTAGATCTAGAGTGGGTGTCCAAATATGCATAGCCATACCCATGAGTTGTCTAGAGCAGTTGACAATACTTAAGTTAAAGCAACAAAAACATAATAATATGGAGTTCAGAAAATGGATTTTACACTCATACTACAGTAGAGATTGCAATTCAATGTAAGCATATATAAAAGAGTACCCTGGTTGTTATGAACAAGGAAAAGATCCAAATGTTACGTAACATTTTTTCCTGAGATCCTAGTGAGTCCGTCTTACTCAGGGGGTTAGATGGTCATCTGACCTGATGGTAGCAGCAGCTTCCTGAATCCACCTAGTGGAATGTTCTTATTCTCCTTTGAATAGATTCAGGAAATGCCATCCTTCTAATTTCATATCACAAACTGATTTTGACATTTCCTTCCATTTGAAAAAGCAATGTGCCCTAATGGCACAAAGGCAATTGTTATGAGAAAATGAAACTTGATGTCAGGACCTCTCCAGCTCCAAGAATTAGTCTGATAGGTTTCTGGATCTTGGCCAGCATTAGAGAGTACTGGCCTGTGACAGATAATGTTTTCCTGATCACAGGGGAAAACAGGGCCCTCCTGACCTCTATGGTCTTGTTATGCACAACACCTTCGTATTTAGTTTGCCAAAATACCCTGGCCAGGAAGACAATATACTCCACCTACATTTATTTCTCCTTTTGATATTGTTTTTGAGTGGGCAGGTATTGGCTTCAGGTTCAAAGTTTATTGGAAAATCAGGTTGATATAATAATTAATTATGAGCTAATATCTGATTGCACATTCTCAAAAGCATTCTGCATTGAAGCTCCACTCCCCCCCCACTTTAACATTTCTCAGTGTGCTTAATAATGAATGTCTTTTGATTTTTTGTTGGTGGTGCTTTTGAGCTTTATTATTTTATTATTGAAGGTGGTGGAGGGGTGTGGTTACTTTTTTCTACATATGTGTATAATACAATTACTTAATTATAATTACATAATTCTTTATGTGATTCTGAAGCTTATCAACAATTCCCCATCTGAAAAAGCCCACTGGGAGGAATTCCTTCGATGCCCATCTCTACTGGAGAACAAGTGATAGGACTGGCATCATCACATTATGTCATAAGCACCAAGTCTATTAACTTGTGTCAGATTTCAGGTTCATAAAGGTGGGACTTGGGCCATGATGTCATTGTGAGCATATTGTCATTTTGATATAAAGCCCAGCCCTGGTTCACTCTCATGATATCTCCCTTTCAGACTGCATGGAAATGTGGGAAGCCATCGAGGTTATAGACCTGACGATCCAGTGAAAGACAAAACACCTGCACTAAGATCTGTTCAAGAGTATCACATTGCATGCAGGGGAAGTTCTCTCAGTACTCCTTCCCTTTGAAATGAAGTATAAAAGTATATTCCCTTTCATCTTTTTGAATGAAAATGAGTAGAAAGGAAGGAAGCAGAATTTTTCTACATGGCTCTAATCATAATTCTGTACACCTAATGTACAAAAGGAATTATTAAGCCTAGACTTTGAAACAGCCCTCTGTATCCTGTTAGGTTGATTCTATGGTGAGACACCATGAACCAGTAAGTCTTCCTTCCTTCTTAGAAAATGGTATTATGGGATCTCTGCTTGATTCTGTTGCAATTTTCCCATGGGGATTTCATCAGGGTTGCACTATTTGATGTCCCACAATTTAATTTCCTACATGGAGTTGCTGGAATGATTTATTTACCAAGTGCTACCATTTGGAGACAGGTACAGCCTAATAAACTTAGATGCCATACCAATGAGACAGAAACACAGGGATCAGGTGGTTTTCTAGGAGCTCATTTTTGTTTTCTTTATAGTGAACAAAAGGTTGTGTGGAAAATCAAAATATTTAAAAGAGCAAGATGAGTTCTTAAGATATTGGTTTTACTACCTTGAATTTTAAAAAAAAATGATCCAGGGGATAATTTCAAACACATATTTTTTCCCTGAGATGTCCAGGCATTTAATCTATTGTACCCTTCCTCCCAAAGGGTTCTTAATGAAGTATGTGAAAACCAATCACTAGATTAATATATGCAATTTCAAAGAGTTAACAGAGTAATAGAATTGGAAGGGACTTTGGAAGTCTTCTAGTGCAACCCTCTGCTCAAGCAGGAAACCCTATATCATTTCAAATAAATGGTTGTCCACTGTCTTCTTAAAAACCTCTAGTGTTGGAGCACTCACAATTTCTGGAGGCAAGTGGTTCTACTAATTGATTGTTCTCACTGTCAGGAAATTTCTCCTTAGTTCTAGGTTGGTTCTCTCCTTGATTGGTTTCACTCTGTTGCTTCTTATTCTGCCTTCAGGTGCTTTGGAGAATAGGTTGCCACATAGCTTCCTTGTGGCAGCCCCTTAGACATTGGACCAGTGCTATCAGTGTTATATCTGCTTATATCCTTTGCTTACAAACAGACTGGTTGACCCAGTCTAGATCATGAAATACAGTGGTGTTTGCCTTGATTAATTCTTTGATAGAAGGCAACTTGGAAATTTTAAGGGTATAGAATTCCAAACTCCTTGGGAAAACACAAGGACAAACTATTTCTGTATTAAGTTTAACTCCCCAAAAATTACTGTGACTACCACATAGTCAATAAACATGAAACTTATCTCAAGATTCTCATTCATTTCCATTAAGGACAGAATTTTAAAATGTTTGAATTCCGAACAGAGTTGGAGTAAGGAGAAATGGGACTGGATTATTGGGATAACTTTTTTTATTTTATTTTATGATTAAAGGAACTGTATGCATCACTAGAATGGGAGGTGGTAAAAGTTGACACAATTTTGCTTCCACTATACAGGTGTTAATTAATACACATAGATGGAAAGTTAGGTGATATAAAGAATACAAAGTGTGTCAACAACATGATTTGGGGCAAACTCTGGGTGGAGGACAGTGGAGGATAGGGGGCTGGAATGCTGTTGTCTATGGGTTGCAAAGAATCAGACACTATGTAGCGACTGAACAGCAATAAAATATAAAGAAAAATACAGTACATCTCATCATAACAGGAAGATTTGAGCTATTCATTCATCTTGTTCATCTGTTCACTTTGTTGTCCAGGTATAAGTCAGCATCTTTGATATCCTTGGTTGCCACAATGTAAAAAATATGTTGAGACTCTAGAAAGAGTGCAGAGAAGAGCAACAAAGATGATTAGGGGACTGGAGGCTAAAACATATAAAGAACGGTTGCTGGAACTGGGTATGTCTAGCTTAATGAAAAGAAGGACTAGGAGTGACATGATAGCAGTGTTCCAATATCTCAGGGGTTGCCACAAAGAAGAGAGAGTCAAACTATTCTCCAAAGCACCTGAGGTTAGGACAAGAAGAAATGGGTGGAAACTAATGAAGGAGAGGACCAACCTAGAACTAAGGAGAAATTTTCTGACAGAACAATTAATCAGTGAAACAACTTGCTTCCAGAAGTTGTGAATGCTCCAACACTGGAAGTTTTTAAAGAGAGATTGGACAACCATTTGCCTGAAAATGGTATAGGATTGGACTAGAAGACCTCCAAAGTACTTTCCAATTCTGTTATTCTGTTACTCTTGTTGTTTTTTCTGCCTTTCTGATGTTTAAAGATAAATTGCATTAGGACCAAACATTTCTTTAAATATTGTTTCTTTCTGGTAGCCCTAGAAAATAGAAGATTGTGCTGGACATCTGATTGTTCATGCAAAGCCAACTGTTTTCTTCATTCAGTTTAGTAGCTCCTGCTTGCAAGAGATGCAAAGTAAAGCTTCACTTTATTAGTTTAAAGCAGAGTTGTCAAACTTGATTTCACTGAAGGCTGTATAACGGTCGTGTTTGATCTCAAGGGCCCAGGGTGGGTGTGGCCAGCCCAATGTCACTCGTGTCGGGGATGCCTATGGTGGCCTGAGTGCTCTGCCAGCGAAAATGGGCTCCCGGGCTCTGTTTTTGGCTGCAACGGCCTCCTGCAACCCTCTGCCAGTGAAAATGGAGCGGCCCTCCTGACTCCATTTTTGCTGGCAGAAGCACCATGGGTCGGTCCTTTGCTGTTTCCAGGGTGGCCCCACGGGCCAGATCCAGCCCCCGGCCTCGAGTTTGACACCCCTGGTTTAAAGAATTCTATTTCCATTAATTTTCCATGTTTTGAATGTGTCTGGCTAATCTATAAACAGATCCTTAAATTTTCTTAGTCATCCCAATCTACTGTCATATTAATTGCCATTTCATGCTGCTGAATAAAAACCAACAAAAAATGGCTTGACATCTTATGCTACTGATATGTCCATTTTATTACATCTAAATGATTTTGCAATGTTAGGCAAAATTATATATTAAAAGTTATTTGCATGTCACCAACATGGATGCCCCAATTACTGGCCTAGACATTTCTTCCAATAATTCTGTGCATAAAAAGTAAGGTGATCATTGTAAATGTAAAATTAATATTTCCAATGTCCAAAAATTAAACTTATGTACACATGCACGCACACATGCACACACCACGCACTCTTTCAGAATTTCCTAGTCAATATACTTACTGTGGAATTCCAGGTATTGAAACCCACATATCTTAAAGTTAAAGAAATAAACCTTAAAAAAAACACTAGGTTAACCAAACAAACTGATGTTCAATGCTTGTAAACTACGTTTCCTATAAAAATGTTATGGATGTTCCTGGGTGCATCTGAATAAACTTTATGGGGCTTTTGCCCCAAGTCTTTCACATAAGCTCATAAAATTGTTGTGGAACCCTAGGATTCTGCAAAACCAAGTTTGAACAACTCTGATCTAGATGACCACTAGACAACACTGTAACTGCTTCCTGGTGTCTAGTGGCTGGCTGTATTTTTGAACCATACCTCTGGTAATCCTAAACCCTGGATCTAGTGGACCAATAATAGGATTCACTGTAAATTAGTTTCCTAGATTCTTAAATATTCCCATCCTGATGATTTCCATAACATCCGGATTTCAACATTAAAAACAGGCTTGGAAAAAAAAATTAAGCTCCAAAATTGCAGACTCCATACTTGCTACTTTTTCCCGCAACAGGAAATAGTTTTCATCTACCTGGCATTAGCATTGATACTTCCTCAAATGAAGAATGCTCAGTCTTCCTGCTTCTGCAGAAAAGGGTTTTCAGCTAGGAAGACAAGGAAACATCTTTTATTTATTCAGTGGCATGAAGGTCTTGCTTTTATTTTTTTTTTTGGGGGGGAGGAAACTTCTTCCATTACAGCTACAGTGGAAACACTGAACACCACATTTACCACTATTAGAGTTCCAAAAAATTTCAGAGTTGTATGGGTGTAGAGTGAAATTTCCCAGTCAGGCATTCAGTTAGTCAGCATATATTCCTGTTACTGTGCACTTAAGGAGACAAGTAAAAGTAGTTTGGTGATGCTATTTACATTTCTGAATTCTGACAGTTGATTTTGATTATAAAAGAAATAGGAGATGCCTCCACACATTGTCAGTTATTGGAACTCAAATCCTAAAAGCTTAATATAACATATTGCTTTTGAAAAATATTCTTTCCCACAAAGGAAAGAAGCCAGAACAAAAATATGCTAATTACCCATTCTTATGGTGTATTGTGTAAAGCTAACAGCATTGAGTACAAGGACTGAAGGACTGATATTTAATCATTTTGTTAGCAGCAAAGCTGCACTGTATCATAAAATTAGCACTTAGAATAGTGTCAAAATCATATTGCAACGGAAGAGGGTTATTGTCCTTCTGTCTATGCACCTTGTTTATCATTATGTGACACAGCAGAGGTGAAATCTAGCCGGTTCACACGAACCGGTAGGGAAAATTTTGATTGGTTCGGAGAACTGGCAAATATCACCTCTGGCTGGCCCCGCTCCTGCCCATCTGCTCACCGCTCGCCCCACGCGGCGTCCCCTGGAGCTTGCCTGGTGCCGCTGCCGCTTGCGTCACTCCACTCCCCACGTGGAGTCCCCACGCGGCCTAGCTACACCCCCCCCCCGGTCCCCGGAGCTTTCCACACTCATCCTGGGAACTTCAGCCTCTGAAAATGTCTGCCGGTTGAATGGAGATGGATTCCCAGGATCGAAAGTATTTCTCAGTGCAGGGCAAGTCGGGGCAGCAGATTGCAGAAAGATAGAGCTGTGACTCTGCAAGCAACTCAATCTGCCTGCCTGCTTTGCCTGATTTGGGGTAAAGTTGCTCTTTTTAAATTTATTTATACACACACACATATATATACATATACATTATACATTATACATTTTATATATATATATATATATGTATGTTTCGTTGTGAGGAGACTTGGTTGAAGACCTCCGGTGATGGAGGTAAGCTTTTCCACTGGTCAGCCGTTCTCACCGTCGGAATATTCGCCGTAGTTCAAGAGTGGTTCTCTCCTTGGTTTCCATCCGCTGCTTCTTGTCCTGTTTTCAGGTGCTTTGGAAAATAGGTTGACCACCTCTTCTTTGTGGAACGCTGCTATCATGACACCCTCGATCCTTCTCTTCATCAGACTAGACTTACCCCGTTCCTGCAACTGTTCTTCGTAGGTTTTAGCCTCCGGTCCCCTAATCCTCTTTGTCACTCTTCTCTGCACTTTTTCTAGAGTCTCAACATCTTCTTTTATATCGTGGTGACCAAAAAGGGCCCAGAGTTCTTTTGCCCCCAAAGGCCCGGTGGCGCGCCTGAAAATAGTCCATTGTCCACTTCCTTAACTGAGCAACCTCCATACGATTTGACAAGAATGGACTGAAATGTTCCAATCTGTTTTTGCTTTATTTGGGGGTTTGCTCCATTTGAGGATGTGGAGATGTATTTTAAAATAAATATTCAAGGTATGTCTGAGGATGTTTCTGATGTTCCTGACCTGAACTGTTGCTAACCACCTAGATTCTGACATCCTCAACGAAGCAGAAAAGATGATGCGTCAAGTGGCCCAAATATATCAAGAAAGGGCTGAAATGCAGACTTGCTAATGGGCAAGTTTCTCAGGGTATGGGGTGGAACAGCCCATCTGCAGCGTGAGGACAGGAAGCATAAGCCTCCTTAGAAGGGAGGTTTTCAAACTGTGGGTTGAGGGGCAGAGGAGAGGTGTCATGAGCACCTTGGAGGAGCTGAGGTTCACGTTTTGAATACAACCTGAGCATCTTTGCTCGGCTTGGCTGGATCACTTGCACAACCCTCGGAGGGCCCTGGCAATTCCACAGTTTGAGAATCCTGCAATAAATTTTTTATTTTATTTTAATACAAGTCTTCCCACTAGGCTCAAGGTTGACTCAGCCTTCCATCCTTCCGAGGTAGGTAAAATGAGGACCCGGATTGTGGGGG
>JANHFL010003303.1:144984-159621 GCA_032468155.1 Oxyrhabdium leporinum
TAATGTATTCGCAGAAATTCTAATATTTTAATTACATTCTCATCTGTAAGGATCTCTTTGTTTTTCCACTGTTGTATGAACACAATTTCCACCCAGTCACATGATCAAGCCACGCCCAAGCCACACCCACCAAGCCACACCCACAGAACCGGTAGTGGAAAATTTTAGATTTCACCACCACCTATATGGTCATATAATTTTTGGCATCATACTATCTCTATGGTCCTATTATGGTATGATGCCAAATGTTAGCATTAGTTAAATATCTACCAAATCTCCTGTAGGTGATTCGGTTTGTTGGCTTTGATGATGCGAAGATTGATGATCAAATATTTTTTAAAGCTCAGTTTTCCTCAAGAAGTCAAGGATGTCATGTGTAATGTTCTATCATTACAATTAGAATATGCTAGTCAGGATGAACATAGAAACAAGCATTGGTGTAGAAAGCTGCAGAAACTAATCTTGAACTTCATCTAAGTCAGGGGTGTCAAACTCGTGTCGTCATGGCATCGTCCCATGATGTATCATGACTTTTTTCTGCTTTCTTAAATGGGGCGTGGGCACATGACATATCCTGCCAATGGGCTGTGAGTTTGACAGCCCTGATCTAAGTCAAAATAATTCAAGCAAGGAAGGTATTTTATGAAATTATTCATTATTCTATCCACAATCCCATTAGATATAAGTGAGAAACCTGTAGATATCCAAATGTTGCTGAACTACAACTTCCAGATGCCTCAGCCTACATGTCCAACAGGGAATGTCATCATCTTCTGTATGGAGGTTTGATCCTATTCTCTCTTTTTAAATGAAACTGTCAGGAGCTATTGTGATCTGTGGATAGTTACCCCATGTAAGAACTCACAAAATTTATTTATTTATTGACTTTTAGGATTTGAATTTTTCTGCTCCAGTGGAGGTAAACTTCTGAAATGACAACTTCCTGATTTCTGATATGTTAAATTATTTAATAGTTCCTGATCTTGCTTTTCAATCCTGACATCTACTTTCTTGGTTCTTGACTAGGTTCTATTAATTTAGCTTAGAATTCCCAAAATCTGGATCCTGATTTACTTCAGAATGAAACTGATGCTTTTGTGAGTTCATGTCACTTATGCTAGCTTTCAGGACTTAAGTAACAAGAGTCTCTGACAAAGCAAGTTATCCAGAGAAAGAAAACTTATGCTCAACCCAACCTGCTGATATGAGAACAATTCTAGCAACAGTCATCGTTTTGTGGGACTCCTTGATTCACTGAGTCCAGCAAAGATACCATCTGTTTTTGTTTTAATTATTCATTGCAACAGCCTTACCACATCCAAGAATCAATTTCCTCTTTAAAAAGTAAATGGTCAGCCCTATTTTCTGCCTCCCCTTAAAGAAACACCCTGCTATTGTATTGTGTTTCAGGGTCTCTGACTTAAAAACAACTCCATCAGAGACAACTGTCAGTGTGACAGTTTCATCCTCACTCTGTAGTTACATGTTTCAAATCAAAAGTATTTTCTTTCCACAATTGATATAAAAGCATGGCTTTTGGCAAATAGGTAGCCTTCCAATCCTGTATGCTGTGTTCGCAGGACATTTGTTTATCTAGAGTTTTTACCATTTTTGAGGGGGTGGATACTCTGAACATTTCTTTTCTGTAAGAAGGCTATGTTTGAACGTCTATTTCTCAAGGGAGGTAATGAAATTAGATTTATAATAGATATGGATTGGGACCATGCGTTCCAAGTATTATGCATTATGAGTCAGGGTGGCGCAGTGGTTAGAGTGCAGTACTGCAGACTACTTTGGCTGACTACAATTTGTCAGTTTGAATCTCACCAGGCTCAAAGTTGACTCAGCCTACCATCCTTCTGAGGTGGGTAAAATGAGGATCCAAATTGTCGGGGCCAATATGTTGACTCTGTAAACCTCTTAGAGAGGTCTGTAAAGCACTGTAAAGAGGTATGTAAGTCCTACTAATGCTATTGCTATTGCTATTTCTATGAGCCTATATCCATTAGGATGACTGTAGGACAATGCATTACAGATTTCTAATGGAGTCGTCATTATATGATTCCTCCTGCCACATGAAATCCACCCTTATATCAGGAACTCCTTGATATATATTCAATACTACTACTACAGTCGTATTGGGAGTGCCAAATGGCTTCCAGGTTGAAATTATTAGCTGGTGACATCACCTTGCCTGAGGAATGCCTACTTGGGTGCTTTTTTCATGTCCCCATTAAGATGCCCACTGAAGCAGTATCCATCTATCTACTCCTGGTCACCCACTTTCAAACTGCTAGGTCAGCAGGAGCTGGAGTGAGTGATGGGAGCTCACCCCATCCCAAAGCAGCAATTGGCCTCAGCCCAGTATCCTAACCACGTGTGCAACCACAGTCGTGTATGAGGTTATTCTACGGTCATAAGAAAACTACACTAACCTAATTTGATCATGGGGTCTTACCAAACAGAAGAAGCATTCCAATATTTGTTTACCTGAATTCTGTATTTTAATTTTTTAAGGGAAAAAAATGGCCTAGTGGCCACATTTGAATTTTGAGGCTGTATCGTGTTTTGTCTGACAAATGACCATCATGGAAATGTGCTTATTTATAAAATACCTTGCATGATGGACATTTCCAATAACAAAACATTTAGTAGAGAACAAACTAGGGTGGTTGTTTCCTATTACCAAGGTCCTCAAAATAATTTTTAGTATTCTCTTTGTCTTTCACTCCAAAATATACACCTTTATATTTTATTTTCTTACATTTCCAGAAAAAAAACACCTATCTGTTTTTGCAAAAAAAGCAAGCAATGAGGATTTCCAATTAAAATAAGGGTAGATGTTTTATTTTGTTATAGCATGCTAACTTACCCCTCATCAGTTTTTTAAAAAGAATTGTGAACTTAGGTAGCCTATTGTCTGCCTCTACTCTGAGGGGAAGTAAAGGGAAATTACACTCAACTGTGCAATATAACATTGGTAAGTCTGTTAGAGTCCAATTCTCCCAAGGAACCATTCAAGTTTCTCAATTTCAAACTATTTAAAGGGCTTTCAGGGCTAGTAACTGCACCTTGAACTTCACCTATGCATAATTTGGCAGCCAAGGAAGAGATTTTGACACAGTAGAAGTAAATGTTTGGGTATAAAGAAAAACACTGTAACAATTCACAACTTTAAACTGCTTTATGTTAGTAGTTGCACACTTCAAAGAATTAAAGACTTGGATCAATAACAAGTATTTCAAATGAATCTCTTAAGCTCTTTAACATTAGGTACACCTTCTGGAGCTTCAAAAGTCACTGTTTTTATTCTATCACTCTTTTTGACTTCTAGAATTTAATGTGAGTTTCCATTGCTGTTATCCACAGATGAGAACTTACTTAGACTATAGAAGTTCAAAGAGTTGTTTGAACACATCTTCTCTTACCACACAGTGTCTAGTTTCCATTTTACCTATTGCAGCTGTTATGATTTTTTAAAATTATTGCTAACATATTGCAGAATTATTATATTTTTGACTATAATAAACTAAACGTGCTTTTCCAAGCCCTGCACTCTCTCCAAATGTACTGGATTACAATTCTCATCTTTCCCACTGCAGGAGGGAATACATGCCAGTTACCAAGCACCTGACTGGGGATGCTGCAGTGGTCATAAGTGTGAGGACTTATTGCAAGTCACTTTTTCAGTGCTGTTATAACTTTTAACAATCATTAAATGAATGGTTGTAAATTGAGGACTATCTGTGTAGAACATCTGTTGTTCCTTTCAATCAAGAAGCTACAAAAAAACCACTTAAAAGAAGATCAGATAATTCATTAAACTGGTTGCATTCCTCTTCTCTTCTGATACAAAAAGGAATTAATGAAAGATGCAGTCAACCATATTTCAACAGCTTTAAAATCATTGAGATGCAGATTGACAAATATCTTTGCAGTACCCTGTTGTTGTTTATCAAATGTAATATTTAGTTTGGCAGGTAGAGTCACAATAAAGTCCAGGTGAGCCATAGTTTGAATTATCAGTCTAATTTAATCATTTCCTCTCATATTTGTTATTTCTGTTTCTATATAACATGTTTCATTCCCCTTTGGTGCAAATATTTAGGCCTAGATTTCTATTGCTGTGATTTTTCAATTTAATTTTTAATTTGGGGGGGGGGGAATGGTGAGAACCAAGTGATGTTTTAAACAGTGTGAAGACTAATGGGTAGGAAACGGACCTTGTTTGAAAGATTTTAAAAATTTCCCATAAAATAAAAAAACCCACAACTGAGACAATTTAACAATCTGGAGAATCTGCGTGTCTTTGATTCAAGACAAGAACTGAAGAATGTAGAAGCTTTTTTCTCTCAGAATGTAGTAACGGAATGGCTAAAATAGGTATCTGGAGGGATTTCCACAGCCATGCAATCAAAACCCCATCCCAGTTTATGCGGCCGCCATCTTGACTTTTTACACTCTCTCCTGCAGTTACACTTGTTAAAAGAGTTGAATGTTTGTTTTTAAATTTCAGTTACCATTGTGGCACATGTTTCAACTGCTTAGAGAACTATCTCCTCTTTCACTGCTTAAGAAGTTGCGTCCTAATTATAATATTTTTTTCTATTGCACCTGCGTGGATGTTTAATTTGCTGGTCTTTGATCATAACTATGAACAAAAACAAATTCATCACACACACACACACACACCGACTTTAAAATAATAATTTAGAAAACTCCCTTTTATGACCTTGCAGTCCCATAATTCAGGGTAGAGTTGCAGTGACTAGAGCTGAGTATTTACTGGCTGGATGCCCTTCCTGACACCATCTGGCATGTGCAGCAGATACTTTCTCTTTGTGCCCTAGGACAGAAACATCTACCGCTACCTAGGATTGAATTCTGAACTTCTGAGTGAGAGTTTACCACTAGACCGTCCTGTTACTTGTTTAAAATGATAACAAAAACCTACAAAATTTTCACAATTAACTGGGTGATCTAGAGTTCTTTTTATGTTATTTAGGAAAAATAGTAGAAATAAAGGTAAAATATTTTCAGGTTTCACTGCTTATAAAATTGTAATGCTTCCCCTCCAGATGTGGATGTTATGTTACCAAGGCCTCCAGCATAACAGAGAACATTTTTAAACATTTTCTAATGAGAAAGTGAACAATGACAAGTTAAATGGCTGAAGAATGAAAAAATGTTTTATCATTAATATACCACATGGTAGATTTCTTCATTTAATCTCTGTTCATTTCATATGGCTGTGTACTCTAAAATAAAGTATATTTGGGAAAGGGGACACCCTAAAATATTTAACCTGCAATTTTACTGTGCAGCAATACTATTTGAAATTACTATGTGCAATCTCTTATTTGCAGAATGTCTTAGTTCTCTTCAACAGTGTCCAACACTGTACATTTTAATTGTTAATACAGTCTGTGTACAGATGTTACACTGGCTAAATCACACATTATCAAAACAAGTCAGATTCTTTGCTCAAGGGTAACACACAATATAAGTGCATCCATGAAAGCAAATGGCTGGTTTAATTTAAAACAAGCAAGCAAACAAACAAAATCCTTTCCATTCTGGGTGCTTCAGAATTTTGCAGAGTGCTAAATGATGCTAATATTCAGGAATGTTCAGTAAACAGCTGGATTTCATAAAATAAACTCTATAAGGTACAGAAAGGCATGTATGGCATTTTTTTTCAGCCTGACAGCAAGTACATTCTGAAACAGAAGGGGGGGGAAATGACCACATATTTGCAGAAATGTTTTTGTTACGGCCTTTCAACTAACTTGCCAGTGCAAGTGGATTTTAGAGCACAGTATTGGAGCATTTTCTTCCCACTCATATATCAGAAAGAAAAAATACAGTAAACATTATTGTCATATGTTTCTGGCAAAATTATTGTTGAGGTCTTTAAAGCAACTGCTTTTTAAAAAAACACATAGAAAAATTATGCAAGATATTCTCCCCATCCCGTATATGATAGAAACTTCAAGAAGCATAACTTTTGAATTCCTTTGCTCATAATCAAGATAATTACTATTAGTTACTTAAATAGATAAATCACTTTAATACTGAACTTAATCCCTTTGTGACATTTGAATTGGAACCTAAGCAAGAACTGAAAAATAAAAGAAGGTGTAAGTAGAATGAAGTGGATGCTTATAAAAGTACAAAAAACATGCCTATAGCAGCTTTTGGACCAGATCTCCATTTTTAAAATTTGCATTTTATTTTAGCAGATATTAAAAGCTCAACCAGGAAATTGAATTACAAAACATTGTTCTCTTTTGCATTTTACCAAATATCTGAGACTGATTTTGATGGGCAGCACAAAACTGATTGACATGCAGTTGCAGCAGGTAAGTCAAGATAGAATCTAATATGTGAAAATTTATTTCAGAGCCTATATGTTTGAATTATTATAATAAAGGGTATCAGTTCCTATTGTAGACAGAAATAGCACAGAGTACATTATATGTAACTGTATTGTAACGTCAGATCATGTCTCTATTATTTAATTTGGCAGAAGTCTTCCCAATTTACTAGTCAATGATTTTTAAAATGGAATTGCATTCTTTAAAATGGAATTGCATACTCCCTTTTATATAAGCAAAACAAAATGTAAAATGAATATAAAACAATAAATTAGTGCAATATTTCTTAATTTGTTACATTTCAGGATGGCTAACCACCAAGCTAACTTGAAATTCTAGGAGATGTAATTCCAATCCCTCTGGTCAGCCCCAGATTAGGGAAGACTATAAAGGATACTGAGCTAGTATAACAGCAATAGTACTAACAATAGCACTTAGACTTGTATACTGCTTCACAGTGCTTTACAGTCATTTTTAAGTGGTTTATACAGTCAGCATATCGCCTCCACCAATCTGGGTCCTCATTTTACTGACCTCAGAAGGATGGGAGGCTGAGTCAACCTTAAACCTTAAATCGAACTGCTGAACTGCTGGCAGCCGGCAGTCAGCAGAAGTAGCCTCCAGTACTGCATTCTAACCACTGCGCCACCGTGGCTCAAGAAGACCTAGTAAGTTATACGGAACAAAGGATGTGGGTTACAGTTCAAAAGACTATAGGAAGAGAGACAAAATTACATTCCTTTCACACCTGAAAAAGAATGACCACAGCTCATCAATTATAATTATAAATATTGTAATTATAATATTGTAATCGAGTACAATATTTTTTTTTCCTTTTAAAACCTTAAAGGTAATTATTTAGCAAGTGACTTGTTTAGTGACCATTCTTATGAAAAAAAATAATTCCGTGACCAATTTATGACATTTACAGGTATGTAATAGAAAGGAGAGTTGAAAAAAATAATCATACATCCATGAATGTCCCTGTACATATAATGCAGTAATAATAAAAGGTTTACCAATGGTTTAGCACTGGACATTCATTTTTATTGGCTTTGACCATTGTTTTAAATCCTTAAAAATCATGGCAATTTGGCTGTCAACGTCTCAGGCTTGCTTAAATATATTTTATGAGCAGAGAACAAATAAATTTCATGAACTCAGAATAAATTAGTATCATTCTGTGAATTAGCTGGTCCACTGTCCCTAATTCTGCATAATTTAACTGTTGTGAAGCACAGAGGCATTCATTCTTGCTAAATAATGAATACATGGATTAATTTCACAGAAGTGTGAATTGAGTAAATGGATCAACTTAAAAGTAAGGGATGCATTATTTATTTGAGTGATCAAATAATTATAATGAAGATATACAATAAAGTGTTTCAAAAACTGAGGATCCTAGAAAAATAAGTCAAATACTGAAGGTACTCAAAGGTGGCATTTTCATTTTGTTATGAAAATGCCACCATTTGGTACTTTTTGAATTATTTTTCTAGGATCCTTGGCTTTCTGTTTAGTGAATGGTTTTGTATCCTTCCCCCCCTCAGAAAGTTAAGAAGTTGGAGGTTGGAGGAAAAGTTTGGTCTAGTGGTTAAGGCACCAGACTAGAAAATAGGAGATTGTGAGTTCAAGTCCTGCTATGAAAGCAGGTTGGTTTTCAATTGTACATACATAAAACATAAGGAAAAATTGCATTTGATACCTGTTTCTTCTTTTTTAAAAAAAAAAACCCATAAAAGTTTATTTTTTTTAAAAAAAGACTAAGTTAATTATGACCAAGTAAGCATGATCCTCTATTTTCTTTTAATGCTCTCACTGCAGAGTGATATTTGCCTGGGGTTGCAGTGTTTTTGATTAATGCTCCACGCTAATGAACACCAGGAAAATGACTTTATGCAGAAGTTTCTCTTTCTTGATGTTACATGTAAAACAATGGAGGTTTCTCAATATATAACATGGCAGCCTTCCCTCTTCAAAAACACACATTCTCCTTCCTCCATGGCACTTTTTCAAAGTGGGAACCTGAGCTGATTATGGAAGGCTTGGGAACAATTTTATCCAAACCTAAGTATGTTGTGCTGAAGCAAAGAGGTCAGTCATAGTGCTAGAGCTAACAATGCCAATTGATATCATGAGGTAAACATTTCTCTATATGGTACTCATTCATTCATTTGATTTATATACTACCCATTTTACTCTGCAAAGCGACTCAAGGAAGCTTCAATTAAAATCATAAACATAGAAATATTAACATTAGATACAGAAATTAAAAAAAAAACCACCAAAGGCAAGATCAGTACAGTGGTGGCATATGGTATTGTGCTAAAGACAGCCAACCTGAGTAAAATTAGGAAGAAGCAGGAACACTTTATAGACCAACAGAACAAATCTAAACTAATTATTTATTTATTTAGAGTCGCCTTGTAGCGAGTTGAGAGGCAAACAAATTTAATAAATAAATGTATTTATATAAATTTCCCTTTTTCTCCTTATAAATGAAAATAAATGGAAAGACTAAAAGGCTGAAATATCTAAATTGGAGTTTCAGGAGAGAATGTCAAATTATTCCTTTATTTACATCTTGCCTTTACTCAGAAAAGTGGCCTAGTGAGTTTTCCATTTTCTAATTTTTGCTAAAATGGCCTGAGGAACCTTGATTGGTCCAAGGTCATAAAATAAGGTTTAGAAAAGGATGAGGAACACAAGACATTATTGCTGATATGCATTGGATGACTGAGAAAGCCAAAGCATACAAAGAAATCGGCATGTACTTTATTGATTGTGGTTGATTATGTTCATCATGTCAAGCTGTGGAATGTGCATAAAAAAATGGAACCGTGGTAAAATCAGCTGACTCCAGATTAGCAAAACCTGAAAGAAGGCAGTATACTCTCCCCTTATTTATTTCATCATTCATCATTCCAGCCATTGTCTATCCATTGCAGGAGGAACGCCTTTTCTGCATGTTTCCAACCAATATGGTTTTGAACTTTCCTTTGACATCTGGGCTCACAACAGTTGCTGATGTCATCACTCCATCTTGTTTTAGGTCTCTTTTGTTAACATTTTTATCAAGTGGTATCCATTCTATGACTGCCTTGATCCACATTTAATCAATGTGATATATGGAAGCTGGATTGGAAGAAGATAAGTGGTTTGAAATTGGAGGAAGAACATCACACAATGAAGCTACTGTACTAAAAATGCAAATGGCTCCAATTCTAGTTGACTGACTGATAATGAAAGTCAAGAAGTACAGTGAAAAATTAGTACTAATATTAAATATGGACATGGCCAAATTAATGACAACAATTAGAACAATCAGGCTTAGAATTGGCAGTGAAGATACTGAGGTAGCAGATAGCTTTTAGCTTTTAGGATTATCCACCAGTAGTAGAAGAACAAACAGTCACGAAATATGCTATAGAAGGGCTTGGAAAAGATGTTTATATTCCCAGATGTGTCTGGAGTATAAAGATCAGAATTGCACAATCAATAAGGTTACTGTGTGGTTTATGGGAATGAAAGTTGCACTTTGAAGAAATGGGATAGAAAGAGAGCTCAGCTTTAGAGATGGGGCACATTCTTTGAATAGCAGACCACAACAAAGATTCTCGGGGTACAAAAGACTTAAAACCACAGGCCCCCAAAGAGACAGGTGTGGTGGAGTTACTTTTCAAATGCCAACATTAAGAGCACAAGCCAATAAGGGTTATACAGCTGACAAAGTAAGAAAAAGAAAGTAGGCAATCTTAAAAGTAATCCATTCTGGCTCATTGAAGTTTAACATCTGAAACACCTGAGCTTTTTGTTGTGTCAGGCTGCTTTGCTACAAAAGAGTTAAATTACAGGGATCAGCTTATTCTATGTTCAGATGATAATTTTTTTTCTTTCCCAGAAGGTAACACCTTCATGTTCAAAGCGAGCATGTATACTTTGAAAAAAAGTGTTTGAGGTCACTCTATAACTTTTAATGGTAGAACCCCCTGATAGTAAATAGACACATTGGATGTATATTAGGTTATAATGGCTGTATATCGGCTGATGCTCTATATTGCTGTTAGTTGTCCGCTGTGTCTAAATTTGATTGCACTTAATCTTAATGAGATCAGAGAGGAAAAAATTCATTATTCTATTCCATCGCAGGCTACCAAGTAATAAGGTTGTCCAGCAAAATGATCAGGAAAATTTTAGCTTTCCCAATCCAAGCTATCTTTTAGAGGAGGGATGGAAAAGAAATTAATTTGGGGATCTTGATTGTCCCAAGTCAAACAGTAAGCTTTAGAAAAGACCGAGGAACACAAAAGCATTATTCCTGATGCACACTGTTGTAAGAATACAAAAATCAATATGTGGTTTATTGATTTCACTCTTAACTTGATACACAAAGATCAAGTCAGTCTTTGCATTCCTTTAAATGTTGATCGTTATTTTCTATTAAAAACAAGATATATTAAACTGATAAGACAGACTGTTGTGAGAACATTGTTTTTATATTACTTTTAGATTATCGAAAGAAATAGAATCTTTTGATAAAAAGGTATTAAAAATATAGACAAGCATATTTTTCAAAGATTCTGAATGATTTTTGAATCCAGTTCTATTGCCAGGTCAATACTATTAAGTAATATTTTTAAATTAATTAACAAAATGGAGAGATCAATTAGAAATGTTGTGATAAGTTTAGATGGATACAATATTTCTTGTCACCCTATTTTTTTTTTTACTTCTCTCTTGCCATCTCAGGATTTATATCCAGTTGTCTTTCAAATACATAACTGTGTCATCTAAGAAAAGGTCTTTTCTATGCTGAGACTTGAAACAACTGTGGCTGTTTTGATATGGTCTCTGCCTGAAGATATCAATATCTAGTAGCATGGAAATAACAAAGGATTGATCTTTATACTGTTTTAATTCAAAATACTGATAATTTGCAAAGCTTGGAATGCTTGGAATGCTTCTCACTGTCAGGATATTAGTGTTTCCAAAAGGTCAACAGAATAAAAACTACCATGTTGGAAAATATTCAATGAAATGAGCAATTTCTCAGAAAAGTCAACCCTCAAAAGGTATATATATCAGATATAAATTATTTGATGAAGGGCACATTTCCGTTCATCAGTGAGAAGTCTCAGCAGGAAGCAGTACTTGTGTGATGATATGTGAGCTCAGAAGCTAAGTGGGGTTGAACTTAGATGGGGGACAATCAAGGCCAATAGTTAAACAGAGGAATAACTCGTAAAGAATCCTTGAAGATAACCATAGCAAACTATTCCACCTTGTTACCAAGATGACTGCATAGATCAGGGGTGCCAAACTCAAGGCCTGTGGGGTGGATCTGGCCTGCAGGGTCCTTAGATCTGGCCTGCAGGGCCGCCCTGGAAACAGCACACCTGAGGTGCCTCTGCCAGCGAAAAAGAGGCCAGGAGGGCTCCTTTTTCACTGACAGAGAGCTCGGGCCACCACAGTCGACCCTGACACAAATGGTGTCAAGCTGGCCACACCCATCCTTCCCCACCTCCCAGGTCAAACACAACCCTGATGCAGCCCTCAATGAAATCGAGTTTGACACCCCTGGCATAGATGATTCCTTGAAATTAACACAAAAGCTTCTTTTGCCAAGAAGTTCAACCAATTACTCCTCTTCCTCCTTGCAAGAGTTAATCTGAAAATCTATGGAGATTCTCAGTTGTCCAGGTGATGGTTGTCCCAGAGGTGCTTTTTTCAAGAAGCAACTGGACTTTCTTAGTTGTTGTTTTTTTCGTTGAAAATGTTTCACTTCTCATCCAAGAAGCTTATTCAGCAGAGCTGAAAAAGTCCAGTTGCCTCTTGAAAAAGCACCTTTGGGACAGTTAATCTGAGAAATACTAAATGGTTGAAGATCTTATATTCAGCTTCACAGGTAATAGGGAATTGAACGTGGCAGTTCTTGATGTCTATGACACAAGTTATTAAATTAATAGCTACTAATTGAATTTAGTTATTTAGTTAAAATAACTAAAGTATTTATTTTATTTAGCAAAGTTGTACATAAATGATCCAAGTAAAGCTGCCCCACAGGGGTTAATTCATCATTTTAGGTGCAATCTGCTATTATTATGTCAATGTGAAATGAGATTAGGTCAGCTAAACCATTCATTAGACAATACATAAGAATAAGCCAAATATTGTGTTTGCATACGTGTATATGTGTACTTTATCATACATTAATGTAATAATCAGTTTGATCACTAATTGCTGACATTTATCTCTGTGGACATTTTGTTAGATTGGGAAAGATGTTTCCTAAACTGATTAGATCTTTTATAAATCCAGAGCAATTATTCTGTATATACTTAACATTCTGACAAAGCTACAGTATATCCATTCACCAACTATACAATACAAAACATCTGTAATTCTTACACTTTATTTCTACTGTGTATTCCAAATTTTTATAACTTAATCTGCTGTTTGCTTTCAAAGTATCCATTTTTATCCAAACAGGAAATTAAAATAATATTAAAAAAAAAACTTTAAGAAGATCAAAGGGCCCAATCCTCCACCCTTTTCCAGTAGGCTACAATTCTCAAACCTAATTAAAAGTATTGCAATTAATTTAAAGTTCCATATAAGAAATAAATGTGGGATACGGATATAGTAGAAGAGAAAATAAACACTGGTGGAAAATTACTGCTAAAGGGTTTATCCAGGCAATCAATCAAGGTTGTTAAACAGAATTCATGGTTAAAAAGTACGTCATGGTGTGTAATTCATGAAACATTTTATAATTGCAGACACTGCTTGATATATTAGCAAATTCATTGGTGAAAATTGCTGTCTTTCACATGGCTCAATTCATGTTTAAACTGCAACCATTCTGTAGGTACTTTGTATTTTCAAAACCTATTTTTCATTTTTCTACCTTTTGCAGCGTAACTGCAAAATACAGATGCATGAAATCCCCCCCATCACCAATGAATATCTGTGAAATGATGGGGTTATGAGAAAGATAAAAAAGATAAAAACAACAGAATCAACAAGAGGAGAAAATGACCATAAACAATGCCAATGTTGCCACCTTGTTTGGGAATGTCTGCTTCTTTGATAAATTTAATAAAAAACAACCCAAACATTCCATTTTGCTGTTTTATCTTCTCTAATTACGGTGACTCTTCCTTTAGCTTTTTCTCCAAATACCGTTGTTCCCAACTTTCTCTTTCCTTTGCTTCTCAGTTCTGTAACCTTCCTCTTCCTCCATTTCCTTCCTGAGTCTGTGTATCTGTGTATGTTTTTCTGTCAGAAGGAGGGAAGGAAATGAATGTTTGATTTCCTTTTAAGTTTGTATATGAGGAAACCTGGAATAGTCCCTTTATGCAGATGAAGACATCTGTTTTAGAATTGCAATAGCTTAGTATATAGCTAACTATATTTCATCAAACACTATGAATTCATCTAATGTATTTTGGTTACATTCATAGAGGATGCCAGGAGTTGCTTTGGAGTTGGGTGCATTTAAAAAAGACCTGAAAAAAATGGCTTCACACACACACAGACAAGTGTGTTCGGTGCTCACAGTTTTGGGCTAGAGTAGAATATCCAGATTTGGAGATTTGGCAACTTTAAGTTGAAAAGATAGGGAAGTGATATATTGCAGATTTTTTTTGTCCACGTACACATTTCTTTGGGTATACCCTTTTTTTCAGTCTCTCCCTCTCTCCCTCTCCCTTTCCAGGGTGGGCTGCTGGGGGTTCACAGTAGTTTGGGCAGACCCTTAGCAAAGATTCTGAGCAGTTGGACAAACTGCCAAATCCCACTCCTGGCTGCCCCCACCACCACGCCCTTCCCCTCCCAGGAGTCTCCACGCGGCCCATTTTGGATGCAGGTAAGTGCAGGGCACGCGCAGAGGCTCAGGGAGGGTAAAAAATGGGCCTCCCAGAAGTTCGGGAAGGTCAGAAACGGGCCCATTTCCAGCCTCAAGAGAACCTTTGGAGCCTGGGAGGCCGTTTTCGCCCTCCCAGAGGCTCGAGGAAAGCCTCCGGATGCCGGAGGAGAGCAAAAACACCCCCCCACCGTGGTGCAGGAGCCAATTAGGCTACGCCCACAATGGCCATGCTCACCCAGTGACCGGCCAGCAAACCGGTTGCTAAAATTTTTCAATCGCACTCCTGTCCCTCTCTGTCTCTGTCTCTGTCTCTGTCTCTGAGACTCTGTGATTCTGACTCTCTCTCTCTCTCTCTCTCTCTCTCTCTCTCTCTCTCTCTCTCTCTCTCTCTCT
>JANHFL010003303.1:175986-187614 GCA_032468155.1 Oxyrhabdium leporinum
TTTTAGAAACCTGCAGTTGAAAGTTCTTCATGTCTCCTTACCCTGAAGACCCAATTTCATTTGGAATTTAATCCCAAACTGATTGCTGTTTTAGCATTTCTCTTGACACTTCTCCAAAATGCACCCACAAGAAGCCACATCTGTCTCTGTCTCTCTCTCTTTCTCTCTCTCTCTCTCTCTCTCACACAAGCAAATTCCCTTGTCTTGGAGTATTTAGAATCATATGCTAGAAGGTACCTTGGAGGTCTTCTAGTTCAACCTTCTGCTCAAGGCAGAAGACCTCATACATACAGTACTTGTGGGTTCGCAGACATCCATTTTTGGCTGCAAGAACTGCAGGCAGCCTTCCCTGCTGCACATTTCCTCCTCCCACCACCCCTTGCGAAGTGGGAGGCCTGAGAGAAAGCACCTGGTCTGGGCACACAGCCCTCTATAGGTGAATCCCACCACTGGTTGGATGGAATAGATGAAACTTGTGACAACCATGCTTCAGGGATACTAGTCATTTTGTCATTAAAGCAAAAACAGACCAACAAAACACAATACATTCTCAATAAATTTGATTATTCATATTATTATGTGCATATTCTGTTTTGGTATTACCCTCAGCTGAACTAGAATAATTAACAGTATCTAATTGATCATTGTAAGTAGTAAGGCTTGTGTTTTCTAATTGTTTCATTGGAACTTGGTGTTTCAAAGATGAATTAATGTTAAAATTCAGAGTGCATTATTAATTCAGTAAAAACAAGAGATCTAATGATAGGCTAATTCTTCCTTTGTTTTCAATATTAATGTACTCTACACCAAGAAATATGCTTTCCACTTGGATCTATAGGTGACTAAATTGTAGCTGACATAAACAAATAAACTGTATGGTACAGCGCCATACAAAACAACTGGAATCTATCAGCCTTGACAAAATAATCATTTGAGGAGCCAGTATCAGTGCTTGTACAATGAAACCATTGCCAAACAATAGAAACAATAGCTAGGCTTTGCAGGAACATCTGTTAAACCTAGGAGTTGTTTGAGAGTTTCTGTTAAACCTTCTATAAATGACTTCCTCAATAATATTGAGATTCCTCAATTGATAAGAATCAGTGAATGTAAAGCAAACACCTAGCAGAGCACATACACAACCAAATAATATTATAAACAAGAGGAAAGTAAGAAATGAAATAGTAAACCTGAACAAAATATAATTGGGGGCTACCATACACTTACTCAACTTAGGAAACTGTATTCATACAAAGAAATTTCAGCTCGGGTAAATTTAATGTGGCTGTGTTAGAAGAGTGTTATCTACTTCAAATAAGGCACTGTGTATTTTGCCTCTATTTGGAAAGTTTTTAATCAGTGATCTGCACTTTTAAGAAGCTGCCAATCAAGATGAATTTAACAGAGATCTGAACATGAATACCTTACCCTGAAAGTTCGTTCATATTCTGGACAATGAATATTCATGGAAGAGGCAGGATCTGAGGATTCCCACACAATTCCATTAGATTAAAACAGTTAGAGACCCCTCCCCTCAGTCTGGCATTGAATAAGTCAATCTACTTCAGCTAGGTCTCTATACTCCCGGAAGATGCCCAGCATTGGCTCGCCCTTCCCCATGGTGGCAGTTTCTTTCTTTGGGTTCCCCCACAGTTTCTCCCCTTGGTCTTCTGGTCTGCTTATTCCCCACTGGAATCTCAGGGTCCCCTCTTTCCAGTTTACTCTGGGATTCCACTTCTTCACAGTGGTGGGATTCAAAATTATTTACTACCAGTCATGGAGACAGGCTCCGCAGGCCAGACAAGCATGGTAGAGGTCATCATTCAGCCCATCTTTAAACCAGCTCACCAGGATGTCCTCTGGCCAGTCTACTCGGCGGGCGAGGTCTCAGAACTCCTCAGTGTATTAGGCTGCTGACCAGCGACCTTGTTTCACAGTTCTGATCCTGTCATGGGCCTTCCAATCTGCTGGGGGGGGGGGTTGAATTGGCAATAGAGCGCCATCATGAAGCGGTCAAAATTCCACAGCCTCCAGGATGTCGGCATTGTGGAGGGTCACCATCAGTGTGAAATCTAAAATTTTTCACTACTGGTTCTGTGGGCGTGGCTGCTGGGCGTGTGGCTGGGTGGGCATGGCTGGGTAGTCATATGACTGGGTGGGCATGGCCAAGTCAACGTCACTTCTTTGCCCTGATGACCTACAAGAAGAAGATAAAGGTAGTTTATTATTTCATCCATTTAATATTTAGGGGTTTTTAAATTGGTTTTAATTTTTGTGGGTTTTGATTTTAAAACGGGGTTTTAGGGGGATTTTTTAAGTGTGAACCGCCCCGAGTCCTTGGAATGGGGCGGTATATAAATCAAAGAAAAATAAAAATAAATAAATAAAAAATGTGGAGTTTGCAGCAGATATTTTTTCTTTGCATCCTAGGAGAGAAATATCTGCCTAGGATTGTACCCTCAACCTTCCAAATGGAGGCCAATATGGCGCTCCTGTTCATCATCATATGATGAATAAACAAATAAAATTGTGTATTTGTGACAAAAATTAGAACTATGTTATACAAACCCCATTATCCCATGATTTCACATCATTTTAAATACCCATGATAGGTAACAATAAATTAAAATATTTAATTTTCATAACCCAACAGTAAATAGTAAAAGGGACAACTATAACAGAGTGGGATTTATTGGATAGTTAGAATGATATAAAAATGAATAGGCCAAGTACAATATAAATAAGGAAAAAGGCAAATTAATGAATATTTTGAAGAATGAATAGAATAAGTTTATTACGTGGTTATTTAATATATATAAACATATATTTTAGTATATTGAAAGTTTATATTTTTATATTTTGTTACATTGGATACACAACCAGATAACAATGATCATTAAAATATTCATTAATGTTTATATATATATATATTTGATAAATAATTGATCATTTTAAAAAGGACATTAATTTTTAAAGCTACGTAGGTTGCTGCAGAATGCATTGGCTTAGCTTATTTGTGGTTTATCTCGATCTTACAAGAATGCCTTAGGGAGCTCTTCATGGATTTGAAGAGATCCAAGTTAATATTAGTATTAATTCTGTCAGACTGATTCCTTTGGGCATAGAATTGGGACATGTTACGTTTTCCATTCAACAGTTGCTCATAGAAATTTAAACATTTGCATTTCAGTTATGTAGGGGATACATGTACGTGGGGACTACATTTCCTTAGAATCTATGTTGAAACCTAGATGTTCCTCCTTACAGCGGGCAGACAGGTAAACAGAAGATGCCTCATCTAGTATAGCCTAAGTTTCAGAAGCCTAATGCAGAGTTTATGATGAAAGTTTTTACTATGTTATCCAGCAAAGTAAGCAATATGACTCATAACATGAATCTCCTACTTCAGTGCTGGATTGGCAAGTGTGCAGGATATTAAATGCACATATAATTTTATATCTAGTCTGAATACTTACATGGGAAATGGAAATAACTCATCAATCTTCTGCCTGCTGTATAGTTCACATTAAAAAGGCAGCATTCAAGTCTGACCTTTTTTTGTCTCCGTAGACCTATTGGAGGTTTTATCAAACTTATTCCTATTTAGGCAACTATTAAATTAATTGCACACATTTCAAATGGATTGATACACATCCATAGGTAGAGTCTGAATTCAAAAGCAAAATCCCAGGTTATTCTAAAAAAAATAGAGCTGATTTATCAAGGCATATATGTAATGCCAGTGGGTTTGCTTATTTTACGATGTGAAGTCTCCAGAGAGATGAGCAACATTGTCTGTACTCTGTCATGTTATTGGGCCTAAATGATGCAAGTTCACTGCCCTGAGAAGTAAGATAGAAGCAGCTATGACTATTTTTGCAGTGCTTATGATTTGTTGCACAGTCAGTCATAGGTTTAGGCTAGATTTGTTGTTTTTGTCCACCTATCAAGTCCTTTCCAACGACCTTGGATAGACAGATGTGGGTGTTAGAGGTATTGTCGCAGGCGGTAAGCTCTTCCAAGAAAAGCTGCTTTATGCAATGGACTGATGGTGAATTTGTCAATGCTAATGTATTATTACGCTGAATGTTACCTTCCTGTATAAATCGCCCTCAGTATGCTTTCTTATCTTCTCCTAGTGCTATTAAGATAAAGTCTCCCAGGTTTTTCTTAGTAGTTTTTATTTCACTTAACATCTATTTGTTTTCAAAAAGACATTTTGTGAGTGTGAAATTGTCATGGCAGACATGCACTTATTTAGTTATGAGGATGCTGGTGTCCATGTCTCCTATAAACATGACATGCTACTATCCTGTCTGAAAATTATGGAAACTATCCAATACATTTGAAAATCCATGTTGGGAAAGAACGGTATACAGTATGTCATTCCTGTAAATATTTAACAATAAAGAAAATATTTAGCACATAACATCCTCAAAGAATCTTGGAATCACTCTTTAGTGTGGGAGCTTCTGTTGGACATTCTGCTAAATTCTTAGAACTTCCAAACTAATAAAACTAGTTTGAATTTGACCTATACAATGCCAAGGAATATAACTGGTAAATCTTGTGCTTTTTTTTTTAATGGATCACCAGGTTTTTGGGCCACACAGGACTTGAAATTCAACTGCTATTTGGAAACGATCAGGATTTGATAGGTTTTAGGGCTTTACCATCACTCTCCTTACAAGCAGCTTCATCACACTGAGAATTCATCCATTATGTAACGAGTGAGATTATTTTTCAATTTTTCAAGTGTAATTAGCATTTCTCTGCAACTGATTATCTATACACTACCTCCATTTCCATTCTATTTCAGACGTTTCATGCAAGTCATGCTAGTTCTTGTTGTATTCCTGATCTTTTACAATAGTAAAACAAAAGGAAATTTATGAGTCACTGCAATCTTGGAATGCAACGCCAAACAAATGAGAAGCAGACTGCAAACTATGAAGCCAAGTACATCATTACAGAGTGAGTAATGTGAACGACTTACATAAACTTTGGCTGAGGCTCAGTTTTTAACAGAAGACCATAACCCTTTGATTACATCAAGAACAGTTAAAAGTTCTTTAATCTGGATGTTGTCTTTCAGGAAAGGTAGTTTTGGAAATCCAAATCATTTTTAAAACCTGTAATTTCCCTCTTTGATTTCACTTTCTCCCTCCCTTAGTCTTTTAGAGAACAATTTGAATTCAACTCCACTATGATTTCTCAGGATAACTGACCATTTGTGTTAGAGTTGTAACAAGATCAGTTATCCATCTGCCAGTTTAGGACATATTCATTCATTAGCCCATAATGTCCAGTTTCTACCTCAAAAACATTTTTAAAAACCTACATACAAACCCTCATTTAAAGAGATATAGTTTTGGGGGGTTTTACTGGCAATGCATTTGGGCATATATATTATCCTAAACTATGCATTTTATATGCATTTTAACTGAGAATTATAACATTTGGAGAAGTGCCAGAACCAAGACATAACTATATCACTATGAATGCATTTACTTGGGAAATACATGTCACATTAAGTATGCTTAAAAATGTGAGGTCAACAAAATTCACCAGTATTCCAAATTTATGCCAAAAATGTAAGCATAAGGCCAAATGGCAATGAATATACATAGTATTCTTATTTTCACTCCTCAAAAAAAAAATGACATTATCTATTTTCTCTGTTCTACATCCAAAATACAATGTTTTGCTGGAATAGCAAACATGGAGATCCGCTGTTCAATAAATGTGAACATAACATGATGAAAATTCTAAAAACAGGGAGAGCTGCTATTTTTACAGCTAGCTTGTGAACCTACTGTAGATTTTTTTTTTCATACTTAAGATTACATCCAGAACACATTAGCAGATTTCTACTTCTGCAGCAAGTATTTTTCTTGCCTTCCTCTTCTTTGTATTTTCTACACTCCAAAAAAAATTGCTCTACTGAATCCTTAATCTCTAGAGCAGATGGGGAATTCATGTTGGGGCAGAGGAAGATTCCAATCTACCAATGATACCATCATCCTGGTGGAAAACCATAATTTCCTTTAAATAAACCAAGTAGTCTGATGCCCTTGATAAATGTGTTTATTGGAACATATGTTTCTTTGAAGCACCAATTTGCTTCTCTTAGCACTCAACTTATTTTTGTTTCCAACTTTCCCTCTCCTGATCTATTGGACAAATACCCGTTACAGTACTAACGAAGTGGGGACATTTTTTCAGTCCTTAAGGAATGAAGTGATGGAAAGCAGGAGCTCACAAAATTGTGCCAGATGAATTTTAAAAAAATACTAAATTGTTAATTTGGGAATTAATAAAGCTGCTGCTGTACCACAGAAGGCTGGGTTGCAGAGCTGATTCCTCCTGAGACTTTTGTTCAGCTCCTATAGTATTTTAGACAAGTTTTTTTAATTTTAATTTTTAAAAAAAAATATATTTTTTATTTTTTATTTTTTATTTTTTATTTTTTTTATTTTTTTATTTTTTAATTTTGTTTTTTGTTTTTTTAATTGCTTTTATTTTATTTATTACTTTTTATTATTCTTTTTAATTTTTTTAACGGAAGATAAGAAAAAAATAAAAATAAAATAATATTTTTTAAAAAAATAATAAAACATAAAAATATATAATAAAAAAGCATTAAAAAAATTAAAAAAAATAAAAAGAAGAATTTTAGATAAGCTTTTTACCAAATGTTCCACCAGCAAGGGACTTTTTCCTAGTACCCTTCTCTAGGACAGGAGTGTCAAACCAGGTGTGGGTGTGGCCAGCGCGTGATGCATCTGGCCTTTGGGCTGGGAGTTTGACAGCCCTGTTCTAGGACATTGAATGGGAAAAATATTCTAGCTCTTGTTGTGAAGCTTGTACTAATATAATCAGAAAACAGCAAGCAGAGAAAAGTACTGTGCATGTAGTCTTTGAGTTACAATAGTTCATTTAGTAACTATTCAAAATTACAATGGCACTGAAAAGAGTGACTTATGACGCAACCATTGCAGCATCCCCATGATCACATGATCAAAATTTGGACCCTTGGCATCTGACTCATGTTTATGACGGTTGCAGTGTCCCAGGGTCAATGTGATCCCCTTTTGAGGCCTTATGACAAGCAAAGTCAACGGGGAAGCCAGATTCACTTAACAACTGGGTTACTAACTTAATAATTGCAGTAATTCATTTAACAACTGTGGCAAGAAAGGTCATAAAATGGGATAAAACTCACTTGACAAATGTCTCACTTTGCAACATACATTTTGGACTCAGTTGTGGTTGTAAGTCGAGGACTACCTTTAGTGCCATGTTCAGTAGTAACAAGTAAGTCATTGAATCAAGGATCCCATTGCATCCTTTCCCTCAAACATGAGACTAAGCAATCTCCTTTAAGATGTAGCACATTTCAAAAATCGTTTCTATTCAAACAAATTAAGTATGGCTTTCCTTACCCTGTGCCAATGTGCTCACAGTAACCCCAATTTCTGAACACCGGCTTCTTTCAGTCTTTTCCTGGCTTCTTAAGCCCTTTCTTATCACCAATCTGCTTCTCTCAGCCCTCAGTATATCTTTGTCTCAAATCTCCCCCCACCCCACTTGATTTAATGGGCTATTTCATTCTTTGAAAAGATTCTCATTTTGGTTGAGTGTATCACCCTATACTCCTGAATAGTCTGCAAGCAATCTCCAGTTGCTCTTTCTCCTTTTCTGAAAGTCATTTTCTACCTTCTGCTGGTTACAAACTTTCTTTCCTCTTTCCCTTTTTCTTTGTTCTGCCTTGCTATACCTAAAGTTAGGAACTTTTACATATTTCCAACTTTTTGCCTCTCCCCTAGTCTATTTATTACCTTTCCTCTCCATTCTATCTACTTCCTACTTATCCTCTTCTGGCATCTTTCCAAAGGCCATGACATCATCCAAATAAACCAAGCATCTTAACAAGTTTATACCCCCTACAATTTTTCCATAAACATTTTGAAGGTGGCAAAGTGGCAGGACTGTTGTGGCTTGTAAGATTTAGCAGGCAAATAAAAATAGTTTTCTTTTTGTCCATCTTATTCACAGAGATATCATAATATCCACCTCTCTGATTAAGTACTGAGAACCACTGACTTCCTATAAAGTAAAGTGCACTTTCAGTTTGGCATGTGGCTTATTAATCCAGAGTGGTACACCTACTTAGAGTTCTAAAATCAATAGGAAGTTTAATAGAAGCATTCTTAAATGACAAAAGGGAAGGCATATGATTCAGATGTGCTGCCTTTGTTCAGCAATACTCTAGATTAGGGGTGTCAAACTCAAGGCCCGCGGGCTGGATCCGGCCCACGGGGTGCTTAGATCTGGCCCACAGGGTCACCCTGGAAACAGCAAGTTCCGGCCCGTGGTGCCTCTCCCAGCAAAAATGTTCTCCAAAAGCAACTGAGAACAAAATATTAAAGAGGAATATTCTAAAACAATGCATGATTTGGAATATGTCTAAATAATGCTAAGGAGAGATCTAAAATCTTAAACATGTATCTTCACTTTTGCCATCCAGAATGACATTAACAAGTAAGCAGGTAATCTAGTAGGAATTATTTTGTTAATCTAAAGAGAAAAATAATAATCCTGATCTCTTCAAGACCTATAGCTGCATCAATCATTCAACCAATACCATTTCCCGGATTTAAATATTATTGGTCCAAAGAACTATGTAATTTTACATTCTAGTGTTTTGCAAAAGAAAAACTGAATTAATGTTTTATGCTGAACTATTTTATATGCTTTCGGGGAAAAATCTACAACAAAAACATAGCAAAATGTGATGGTTAATAAACCCAAAGGTGGTTAGGTGATTCTTTCAATTTCTTCAGATTGTTTCAAGAAAAATGACTAACTCACTAGACTCTGCCAAAAAGATAGCAATATGTCCTAATTTGATTAGAATATCACTAATACAATCTGTAAAAACATACATACTGAAATAGCTGTAGTGATAATCTTTATTAAAAAATGCAAAACTTAGTCTTCAATTTTCTTCTTCTTGTAGTTTATAAAGACTATGAAAAGTCTTGTGTTTTATATAGACATATCACTGTACATATGCATTATTGTTTCTACAAATATGTGTGTATGTGTTTTTACTGAAGAGATTCCTTTGATTTACTTGCTGGTTTTTCCCAATCAAAAAGTCTCTCTTGAAGCAAAAAAGCATTAAATGCTTTCTTCGTGTTTCAATGGGTGTGCAGGATATACAACTTCATTTTGATGGTGGTTTATCCAGCAGCAGTATGGACCTCACATGCATATGCTTGTGAAGACTCCTGAGAAAGGCTTTTGAAGCAGTTGTGTCAACTCTTGAAGACCACAGCCTTACTCTGCTTCAAAGAAGAGACCTTTGATCATGATAACACATCATATAAAGAGTAGCTCTCATAAAAATAAAAAAAAAACACTTTTACTTAATCTGAAAAGAATGGATCTAACAGTAAAAATTCATTGTCCAAAAAGTATTACGAAATTTCTGTAGTCCAGATATGTCAACAAGCATGGGAAATCTTAGTTTGCGTAAGCAGCACATTTTCATCTTGTTGACTTTGGCAACATATCCACAATCACATTTTTCTATGAAGAAAGTTATTAGGAACAAAAACATCTGTAAAAACAATTGACATAAAATTGTAACAATAAATCATTACAAGGCGAAGCATAACTGGATACTAAGGTGGCAATTTATCAGGATATAATTAAAACATAAAATGAGGAAGAATAGCCACAAAGATTTCGATTAGAGGTGGGGAAGGTTCTCTAGGGTTGCTCATATATAGTTGAGATGTGTAAATGCAGTGAGGTGAATAATAAAAAATACACAATCCTCCATCTTTCACTCAATCGTCAAAAGTTTATCAAGGAATCCTATGGATGATGGGACTGAAGAAAATACTTGAAAAAGCAGGAACAGTGACACACAAATGATTGAAGGACTTGATTGATTGATGATGTGCCATCAAATTATTGTTACTTAGTAGCAACAGAAATTTTCTCCATGAACCCAGGTATTATATTGTAACTATAGCCTTATTTTGATCTTAGTAGTGTTCATTTCTCCAAGCAAGGAACCTTCTATGGAGGTTAAATGCCGGCATTATAAAACCCAGGCAGAACTCAGATTGTTTACAATCACTTTGGAATCTTATCAGAAATTGGTGATGGGAGTAGGAAGATGGGATTTACAGGTTAAATTCTTCATGGTTGCTAAAATTTATGGACATTGCATAGCTCTAAGCATTTGAAAGTCTTCAGAATATCTTCCCTTGAATTAGAAGTATTAGTGCAATAATAGAAATTTATGTCTCCCTGGGGAAATAGCATCAATCAGGCCACTTCCTACAGCCGGGGTTTTTTTTTCTCATGTTTCTGGACTGACAAGGAATAAATACTCCTGAACAATTCCCATTCATTGAAGAGGAAAATCATGTCTGGATGGATTGTACTATAGGAATTTCATAACTATTTTAAAGGGTGTCAACATAATCTAATATATATTTTAAAAAAACCTCAAAGAGTGCAGTGAGATCGATTTCCATGCAAATATGTATAACCTAATTCAGCTTCTCCCAGTCTGTGCAGTTCAATTATGTTGGAATATAATTTCCATTATTTCAACTTGGAGAAGATAACCCAAACAGATATACTACAGGATGAGGTAAGAGATGTAGAGATACTCTAGTGTAATCTTATTGTACTATGTTTCTTTCTTTTTTATTATAGAAATAGATTTTCTTTCCAATGACTGAATCTGATTTGGGATCATGTTGTACTAAGGTTCATATAAATAGCAAACCAAAGTGATTAAAACTTAGACTTTAT
This sequence comes from Oxyrhabdium leporinum, assembly GCA_032468155.1. NCBI lineage: Eukaryota > Metazoa > Chordata > Lepidosauria > Squamata > Cyclocoridae > Oxyrhabdium > Oxyrhabdium leporinum. Next base: position 186,829 of record JANHFL010003303.1, read on the forward strand.
AATAGAGGTATGTCTTTCTTTTAATGTAAGGGTTGATAATCCTTACTTTTGTTCTATGAAGTTGTGGATTAGCAGGTCTTCTGGGATGCAAAATAAAACTTTGCTTCCTAAACAAGGTGCTATACTCTTCAATTCTCACCAAGCAGTTTGGCTGCAGTCCTATGCTTTGCTCAAGTTTTTCCTAATAAACTTAATTATTTTCATTCTATGTATCCAGTAACTTCTTCCAACACAGACTTGTTCAGAAAATGCCACTTCATATTGGAGAGTGGAATCGATAGTGCTGAAGCCTGTTGAAGTAGAATGGGCTTTCATATCTGAGCTGTGCAATGTTTCCTAAAAATTTCATCCTATAACTTAAAAACTCACAGCTATTTGTGATTTTCCAGCAAACAGACTTTTGATTTCTAGCTTGCTTTGAACTTGGTCCCAACCGCTATTGAATCAGATGGTATCTGGTTTCTTTCAAGATACAATTATGCTATTTTTTAAATCACTGAATTTGTATTCTGAATTTCTTTGTCACTATATACCCTTTTAACGATTACATCATGGCCAAAGAAGGATGTGTACATATTTACAAGTGAATAGTACAGAATTTTGTTGATTCAAACACGAATTGGATCAGTTTCTTCAGTCTATGTAATCAGGGTCATGTATTCCCATGAGATTAACCTTCTAGTAGATCTCATTTGGGGGCAGCTTTTTCATGAATCATCATCATCATCATCATCATCATCATCATCATCATCATCATCATCATCATCATCATCATCATCATCATCA
>JANHFL010003303.1:189616-200394 GCA_032468155.1 Oxyrhabdium leporinum
TGTGAAAAAAGGGAAAACACTACTTTAAAACTGGAAGAATTGAAGATGACTACAGTATAGTGAAAATCACTATATGGCAGGGAAAATCAGTTACCACCGATGGCATCTGCAGAATCTAGTGCTTTTAATCAAAATTATGAAAGTAGCATGATGCTGTCATGCCACAAGCTCTGCCCTTTCCATATGGGTGTGAAGTAGGAAAATTGCAGTGTAACAGTTCAATGCTGATTTCATGATTTACTCCAACATAACCCTACTTCCATGAATATTTCAGATGACCAGGCATGTTCTTACCTGTTCGGGTTAATCAGCCCTCCCCATCTGTCAATTTTGCTTTCTCCTAATTTGATGTTCCATCTGTCTGTCTGTTTAGTTATTTAGTATTGGCATCATCCTATCTAACGAAATAAACTGAATTTAAATTAAGTAAACCAGTGACAGTTTTAGTTACAAGCTGAATGGAATCTTTGCCTTCTTAGTTCAGGAATTTAACATCTATATAAGATTACTTCTTTCTAGCTTAACCTTTTTTATCTTTTGTGGAAGGCCTATAAGCTAGGAAGAGATAGACTATTTAAAAATAATGAAGTATAATAATATATACTAAGACAACATTATAGAGTTCATAGGTACACAGGTAAAGAACATCTAGGCTGCATAATATTCAGCAGGGATAATAGCTCCCTTTACAGGGCACTTTAAAACTCAAGTCAGAGTAGTTATCAGCCAAGTGGAGAATGGAATGTGCTTATCTAGCTGTAAATAACTCTTGACAAGAAAAGCTGTGAAAGCTAAAAGTAAACATTGTTTAATGTTTTAAAATGGGAAAATACTCAAGATATATTTTAATTGTATCTTGTAGCAAATTTTGTAAACACCTATAACGCTCTGCCTTAGTTCCTCCAACTGTAATGTAAAAATGGGCTCCTCCCCCCCCCCCCAAAAAAAAATGCTTCAGGGAATATCTTTTCTGCATTCCCTTCACTAACTGTAAAAGAAAAAGGCATGCTGAAGGGGGTTTTGAGCCTACATGTAGCCTTCTAAATCAGTTAGACTGGCTCTTTTATTACAAAATACAGTACATAGAAAAAAATAAAATTAAAAAGTGGTAAAACAAGCTGAGCAAAAAAGTCAACCATTCCTTTATAGAGGCAAGTTGCTAGTAAAACACTCAACATACCCTTGCTTGATTAAACCTCCACCAAAGTAAAGTTGAGGCTCAGTTAAATTGGTGTACTTTCATCCAAGCTGTGTGTTTTCATGCCAATTTTCTGTTCATATCCTCATTCCAACTTTAATAAGAAATGGCAAATACTTCCTATTATTTGGTTAAATAAATTTTGCACCTTTGGTTCATACCAATTTTTTTAAAAACTGTTGTGTTAGTTCTGCATGTTTCTTAAAGCTCCATTACCAAGCAGAGTATCTAAAACTTAGCATCACTGTCTAAGCATTATATAAGATTGTTCTCTATATCATGTAGAACAAAGCCAAACAACAGCAATACTGTTTTAGCCCAAAAACCAGAAAGTCCAGTTGCCTCTTGAAAAAGCACCTTTGGGACAACCCTGACCTGGATGACTAAGAATCTCCATAGACAACATTGTTTTGAGTTTCTGCAAGTATCATCATCACTAATGGGTACGTTTAACAAGATACTTATCTTAAAATGGATGGAGTATATAAATGAAAGTTCTCTTATATTTCCCTGATGTTATTGTATGCCTTGTGCTAAGCAGCATTAATGGGAAAGTAGCCATTTTATCTTTTTATCCTGTACCATCTGCATGCTGATGTCATTGTCATAGTCTTCTTTTGCAGTTCCTTGCATGGATGCTCATTCTAATTAACTTATTTACAACCCCCAGAGCTCCCTAAGTCCATTCAATTGTTATCCAAAGGTTCTATAAAACACACTAGTAAGAGTAGAAATGGTAGCCCAAGGTTCTTGATGTATGCCAACTTTGGTTCATTGCAATATTTTTGTTGTTCAGTCGCTAAGTCATGTTGGACTCCTTGCAATCCTACGGACCCATGGATATAGCTACAGATATAGCTACAGATCAAGAAAAATTGGCCACTCCATATTAATGCTTCAGAATTTCTATTATTTAGACATATGTGCCCAAATGACTACATCTGTCATGATACTTCTACGGCCTTGTTCAGGAATTGATACTAATTGTCACCTACCAACTCCCTGGCGAGGGCCTATTACAAGTAGTTCAAATAATGTTTACTGCCTTCTCTGAAATATCAAGTTATTCATGTAAAGCGGATGGGAAATGATAGGTGGTCATAATTCAAATGTATCCTGGGAAAGTTCATTCTCTACATATCTTTTCAGATTCCTGATAATGCAAGATTTGCTTTTCTTACCAGAAAGTGAAAGTGGTAAATATAGGAATGAAGGGCCTAACAATGACTAGCAATGAAAGAAAAAAAATCAAATTCAAAGGAGCTGAAATGGAGATTTGGCTTTTCCAAACACAATTCTGAGTGCACTTCTAAAAACAATGCATGAAGGAAAGCAATAAAATATTCACTAGAATAAATACGTTGATTAATAGCAGGCACTTATAAGAGTCTAAGGTTAACTATGCGGTCCATCTTCTATTGCCTATAATACGCAGGCAAGAAAGCAATCGACTGTGAGTTCTAGTCCTGCCTTCGCCATGAAAGCCACCTGGGTGACCTTGGGCCAGTCACTCCCTTTCAGCCCAACTCACCTCACAGGATTGTGGGGGAAATAGGAGGAGGAAGGTGTGTTGGATATGTTCACCACCATGATTTATATGTAATAATAAAGTCAGGAAATAATTTATTAATGAGTTACAATCATAGTGGTATTAATGTGGATTGTGACTAGGGAAATGTCTGCAAGAAAATATAGTGGAAATGCGATGGAAATGGATTCAGGACTACTATACAATGGCATCAGAGCATAATCCATACTTACCCAAACAAAGGGTCCATACTTTCAGACTTCATTCAGAATCATTGTACTCAAAGATTGTTAGATAGTTTGTGGTTGAATTAATACACAAGAACATATGTCAATTGTTAACTCCATGTATACATTGCAGATTAGAGAACTCAATTTCACACTATAAAAACAAATATATAAACCATAACTGAGAAACTGTGGATCTCAATAAAGATATATTAGGGCTGGTTAGCTAGCTATGAGTAGCTTTGACCAGTTCAGATTAGAAATATTCCTTTGTCACAATTCCTTATCCATACAGCTGCTTTGCTGTCCTCCTCGTCTCAAAACTAGCAGGAAATAAAATCTTCCTAAATCTTGATGCTCCCCACAGGGCACCCTTATCCTATACATATAGATCTGGGATGTGAAGCCCAACTCACCTCAACTGAAATTTCATCTCTATTAAATAAAATCTTCATACGAAAAAATTCATCCAGTCAACATATGACTGCATTTTCCCCTCTTTGTCCTTATCACCATATCATCAACTAATTGGCTTAAAAAACCCTAATAGATCAACTATCGGACCATTCAATTGCTAGGTGGCAGAAAAGAGTTAGATTGTGGTTGACATCTAGAGATTATCCAGATAGATTCAACTATGATGCAGCCATTGGGTAAGTATTGTCGAAAAGCTGGAGTTCGTTCTACTGCTTATTAGGTTGATCAGTCAACCACAATATAAAACAAATGAACAACAGCAAAAAACAGTTGTACAAAACAACTCCAAGACTGAAGCTTCCAGCTGAACTTCCCATACTATTTGTGTCATGAAGATCCCATAGTGCCCTTTGTCTGAATGACTGCTTGATCAACTCATTTACATTTAAAAAAAAGGCAGACTGGCGCAACTAGGAATCTATTTTCCATTGCTGCCAATTCCAGTGGCAGTGTGAGGAGGGTGAATGGGTAGGGCAAGTTTTCAAGGACCAGATTGAAGGAGGTTTCACACAGGGAGCTGTCAGAACCAACTGGAAAAGTAATATTGCCAGTGTGAAGCACATCATATCAGACTGTGGTGTACATCAATATGCCCTACAATGCATCATCTTGAAGAGTTATAATAAGGGGGTAGGGGAATCACATCCATAGCGTAGCATCTTCCACTCAGCTTTGGGAAGATGCTGAGAATCTGATGAAAGCATGGAGACATGTGCTTCAGAAACAGTAAGCCATTCTTGCATGGGACAAAGAGTTTTGTGGAATTGCTCAGAGCTAATAACCAGGTGTCTCAAGGAATTGGCATCCGATATGCAATACACTCAGAGTGTGTCTTTGTTTATCTGATTCAATTTGTAAGAAAAAGACAAAAAGTCAAGCATAACAACAAGACTGGTCAATCAAAATGCTTCAGATATGGGGACTAAAGCCCTACCTAGGCAGTTATATTTCAAATTCTTATTGAAAAATAATTTGTTATAAGTGATAGAGATCCTCTATAAGTACCTGCCATTTTTCAGGCTTTGAAAGAAGCTTGCAGAAAACTTGCTGCTGGTTTAATGAATTTTCACTAAAATGAACAGGGCTTAAATTCATTCATTAAAGTTATTGTAACTTTTTTTCCCCAGGCCCATTTGGAAGGCTTCAGTTTTCTTTAATGAACAGCAGACAGGCTCATGCTTATGCAGGATTTTTCAAATTGTTGTCAAACGTGCACAATCAACAATACACAAGGGACAGTGAGTATGGCTACAATAGCTCACAATAGGGCAAATCTCTGTAATAAAGGAATCTTTTTAGAGCTAGGCATGGATAGGAATGGTATGATCAAATAGATATCAGGATGATTTTTCATTAAAAAGCAAGTTTTCCTTTTCCAATTGTTAGCAAAAGCAACAAAAATATAACCTTTTCTACTTAAAGGTTGTAATGGGGTAAATAGAGTAGACTTTTGTCCTGAATTAAATTCTTGATCTGAGGATTTTGAAGTGTCTAGTTCTGGAAATTGAGTTTAGAGAGTTCTTCCAGTCTTCCAGTATCTTAAAAGTCGGGGTTCTAAATTACATATGTTTTCTTACTGTACACATTGTCAGCATAAGAGTGATGAAGAGAAATGGTGGCCAACTTATATTGGCTTCCAGATCCAACCCTATTTTATTTCGGTCTCTTCGCAAATAGTTCAATAAACCAGTTTCTGAAGCAACTGTAATTTTTTTTCCTCTCAATCTTACTTTTTCCTCTTTTTTTACTTATGAAATTTGTATAAATCACTGAATGTCTGAAATGAGTGCTGAAATCTGAGCATCTGGCATTCATGGCAGGTCTGAAGAATAGGTGCCATCCCACATTTCTTGACTTTCCAGATTAATTTATCTTTCATCCAGCTGTGGAATAATGGCTAGCTTAGTTTTCTTTAACATTGTTTTTAGAAAAATAAGGACCTTAAACAAAAATTCAGTTTATTCTGAGGATACTACATTACCAACTAATGTCTATTGTTACGCATTTTGGCTTTTATAGTACATATAATAGTGCACATGTGTCCGCCATAGTGTTGCTGATGATGGTGTGCAGCTGGAGTGGACATTACCTGAAGAGAGATAAGCCCCCAAAACAGGTCCTCAACGCCTTCTCACATTTTCTTTCAACACATGAGTTGAATGCAGTAACAGAGTGACTACAGCCACTAAATAAAGTAATAAAACAATTAGAACATTAATAAAGCAGTAAAACCATCAGCAACCAAGCAACAATAAAGCATTCAACAACCAAAGGGCAATAAAGCAATAAAGCCTTCCACAATAAAACAGTAACAACAACATTCATATATCAGCCAGGAAGAAAATTCAGATTGAGACAAAAAAAATAGTGTTATGTAATACTAGTAAAAGAAGTGCCAGATAAATGCTCTGGAAAGACCATTCAGCCATCAGGTGCCACCAGTGAAAAGGTCTTATCTCTAGTTTCTATCCATCTAACCTCCGAAAGTTGGACCTCTCAAAGATCTCCTGCTGTTAATAACTTGTCTGGTTTCTTTGCAAGAATTCCCATTGATTTTGTTAGATATGGATTCAGATCTAGAAGAGAAAGACAAATCTTGATGGTCTTTACAGGCATTTTCTATGAGAAGAGCAGAATTATTCCACTGTATATTTCACATCTGTTCAGCATTGTTATTGTTATCTTCTCTGGCCCAAATAAGTAGGGCAACCAGGAAACCAGGAACCAGGAAAGCAACAAGGCCAATAAAATGAAAAAGAGCCCCATGAGCTAAAGTCTAGACAATGAAAGTTGAGGCTTACATGCACATGACTTTATTGAGATACCCTCGCCAAGGATAAACAAAACAAATATGCCTGAAGCTGAGAAATAATGTGTAGCTATCTTAAGTGTCCTGATAATTTTTGTGTCTCGATTCATGCTTAAAGCTTCCTACTGAGGTCATATATATATCTCACCAAGCACTTTTTTTTTCTTTTTCCCTGAAGATACATAAATTAAAAGTGACACTAGATTATGTCAGCTAAATACTTGCTGGGTTTATTTTTGTTATGACCTTCTGGGATTAGAATTATGTTTTGTTAGAAGTTCTCGTGTTGGAAGGATATCAATTGTAAGTCTTGGATCATTAAGAAAATCACTAGTTCAGCAACCTGACCTTTCTCTTTTACGTTGCTTGATTAAAAGGTACAGCTGAAAGTACTGACCTGTACGTTTTTAGGACAAGAAGTGACGAGGTGATAGATTTTCCTATTTTCCAGGTTTGTGAAACTAGCGACAAAAGACTCTTAACTTTTTAATATGAATATTGTTTTGTAAGATAGATGGCTATTGATTTAAGAATGAAACTCAAATATCTTGTGTTATCCAACCTTGAAAAAAAAATGGAACAGTTTGTTTAAGCACAAGCTCTTTGTTTCAATACAAAGAATATGCTATTTAGCAAAGGATAAATTAAAACATTCATTGTGAATCGGATACATACTAGTTGATATGAAGGACTCCTTGGGGGTTTATAACAGGTTAAAGAGTTCCGATTCATGCATCACTAGTCAATCTTGTAGTTTTATTGAAATGTCAATATTCCTGTTTCTAATCTTTAGCCACTAAAGAGCAAGCACGTGTCCCGATCTTATATGATCTTATATTATCCTTGTTTTCTGTCTGACAACATTTGTATTTAATTCTAGAAATGCATAGAAATTTCTTATTATGTTCTAAATCAGGGGTGTCAAACTCGATTTCATTGAGGGCCACATCAAGATTGTGTTTGACCTGGAGGCATGGCCAGGGGGCATGGCCAGCTTGACATCACTGATGTCGGTGGCGTCTGTGGTGACCTGAGCACTCTGCCAGTGAAAACAGGCTCGCGAGCTCCATTTTCAGCTGGGATGGCTTCCTGCAACCCTCTGCCAGTGAAAACGGAGCTCGGGAGGGCTGCATTTTGCTGGCAGAGGCACCGCACAGCATTTTGCTGTTTCCAGAGTGTCCCCGTGGGCCAGATCTAAGCACCCTGCAGGCCGGATCCGGTCCACGGGCCTTGATTTGATACCCCTGTTCTTAATAAACTCTTCTCTGGAATGGATTTTTATTTTCTGAAGAAAAAATGACTAGTGTGGAAATCTGATTTACAAAGGAGGCAATAAAAGTAAAACCAACCGGAAGTATACACAATTACACATCCCATCTTGCAGCTCTCCTCCTTCCTTCTCTCTAAGTTGACTGAAAAAAAAAGTATTTCAACAGCATGTCCTCAATTTGAAAAAGAAAACACTGTAAATAGGAAAGGCTAAATAGGTGCATGCATGAGTCAAAAAGATTCTCTAAATGTAGACCTGAAGATACCTCTCACAACCTTAACTCAGATATAATTTCTGATACCTGACAAACCTGTCTGGAAATCTTCCATATTACTTTGGTATATAGTCTTGTAAAATGTAAATGTTGATGATCCTATTAGGATAAATGAACAAGCAATTCATAAATCCCTTTGATTTCCAATGGGATGAGTACATACGCATGAATTAAATTCTGCATTACTATGAAACAATAGGCTGATTTTTTTTTAAAGTCAAGGAAATCAGATCATCCACTTTGTTTCCAAAAGACTACTATATTTCAAATTTAGTCAAAGAATTCCAGTAAGCTTTTCAGATTTTTATGAATTTATGAGCAAGGTGTTCAATAACTTTCAGAGAGCTTCTTATCACAATTTATCACACAGAGTAAAAAGATTGGAGATTTCGGATTGTCTCAGTTCATAATTACAGGACAAATTTTTCCTGGCTTGGAAGCCTCCTTCTGGGGGAAGTCTTCTTCTGGGGGAAGTAATAGGAATTCCATGCTGAGTAGCTAGCTTCAGTTGGGAACTGATGATGAAAGATCACTGCAAACATAAAGGCAAAGATAGACTTGATACAGGGAAGACAAACCTATCTGCCCTTTAAAACAAACAAACAAACAAGCAAGCAAACAAACAGCAATTGTGTATTCTAGTGCTGGAGAATGGAACCTGTATCTGTCAAGAAAGAAAAAAAATAAATACTAAAATATCTGGAAATGGAGATGGATTGATTCATCGGTGCACAATAATCTCCTTTGCATTTTCTGTACTTATGAGAATACTGTATCTAATGAAAAACATAACTTTCCACTAATGGCACTACTATTTTCTCCCAGAAGTGTGACCGGAGCGGTCAATGATGGCCTTTTGAAAACTAGCAATAATAATCCAGGTATTCCAGTGAGACTTTAGAGAATGATTAGCAATATTCCATTACAGCTTTGCTTTACTATTATATTTTATTAAGGGTGATTTGCCTATTGTTGCTTTGTTGGCTAATTGGATTACAACGGGATGTGCCATGGAAATTTTAATTTTTATTGTAGGTTTGTTCTCCTCCGGGAGATTTGAAGGACTTGGTAGCAAATCAAATCAAACAAGCAATCATAACCACATTGTCACAAAATCTTGGCCTTTTCTCCTTTTCTTTATTTCAAAAGGAATCTCAAAAGTAACTGGGTGTATATGTATGTGTGACAATTATTCTGAGAATTACACTATCTTAATTGCTTTATTAAGGATCAGATATAAAAATCTTATAGCTTGTTCCTATAACTGTTTCTGTTACTTCTGGTATATATATATATATATAAACATTCAAACACTCAGTAATAACCTGTTAATGGCATCTGATCGAATTCTGTTCAATGTACAGTTGGTTTAGCTATTGATAATCCAAATTAATGGCAATTTCTTAAGAAAGAAAACCAGCATATTGATCAACGTATCTATATTTCCTTTACCTCAAATGTGGGAACATCATAAGTGGAGACGAAATGTCTGTATTTGTAAAGGAACTACAGACATCTGGCCTGCAGTGGAAATTCTGAGAATGAGGGGCTTCACATGAATGTTTGTACCATTAGAAAAATCATTCCAAATCAAATATTTTATGAGTAGTTCAACACTAGAATTAGACTTTTGTCTATCCAGCCTTTATATCCTTCGTAATCTTTTGACTGATTAAATCTGAGTAGATGATGCTCCCTTCTGGTCATGTAGAAGATAAAAATAAGCATGTATAAATTGATGATGAATCTTCTACCTTTAATTAGTAAATATGTGGTGTATGCATTTATAAACCACTCCAAAATAAGATACTGTATATAATTAGTATATTATTAGTATAATATTTAAAGAAGTAAGAACTCAAAAATTTGAGAGCTTCAACTAGATATTTGTTAGTCCTCCTAAAGACAATTCTTTCTGTTGTTTTAAAAAAACTCTAATAAAAAAATTGCCGAGTTTAAGGGCATTCACACAGTGGTGTATCTAATACTAATATATTTAACACAGTTCGAAGCACGCTCGTAATTCATTTCATTATAAATTCGCATACTTAGAAATATAAGTCTCCAGAGGTATTAAAGTAGAGAATCTTTCAACGGGCATGAAGTTTAGATAAAGGAAATTTAGGTGGAAACTGAAGCATTACCAAAAAGAAGACAAGAGAGAACACAGAACACATGAAAAAAAAACACATGAACACATGAAAAAAAATACAACCCCGATTTTCTTTAGAGTTCCTTTTGCTGGTTGGGAGTAAGAATGCCACTTCTCTGTTTTCTACTTAGAACATAGAATAGCAGTGTTGGAAGGGATCTTGAATGTCCTGTAGTCCAACCCATCTATGGCAGGAGATCCTAATTAAAATAACTTAAGATAAAGCAATAGAAATGACTAATATAACTCTGTGACTCTTCAGCTAAAAATGATGTGTATTATGTGGCCCACCAAACTGCTCAGTGAACATTCTGGCAGACACATTATTTAGTTCACAAGTTGTGTAGGGCAGCAATTACTCCAAACAGGAAAGAGCAATATTGAGGCCAAGGGTTTACTTCAAGCATTATCTCACAGCCTAGAGTTAATACAATTGACAACACCTCCTTAGAAGTTTACATCTCCCTCTGTGCTAAGCAAGATTCTATCTGATGCTAAACAGTATAGAGGGACTGAGTTCCCCAGATGTAGAGGATAAAGGAGTCTGGATCCAATCACAGGTTTGAAGTGAATGGTGTGTGGTGCTTATTTCCCCCTTGATACCTAAGCAGCTCCTAAATCCTGCTGTTCTTCCAATTAGCAGATGACAAGAAACAGACATCCTCCTGCCTCTCTGTGTCTGGTGGCAGATGGACCAAGCCACTAAAATCTGCGGCAGCAAAACTTTCATCTGTTTTATTTGAAATGAGCTGTATTGGTGTTCACACCATATTGTTCTAAAAAAGGAATGTGCGTGTGTGTGTGTGTGTGTGTGTGTGAGAGAGAGAGAGAGAGAGAGAGAGA
>JANHFL010003303.1:201988-213791 GCA_032468155.1 Oxyrhabdium leporinum
TGTGTGTGTGTGTGTGTGTGTGAGAGAGAGAGAGAGAGAGAGAGAGAGAGAGAGAGAGAGAGAGAGAGAGAGAGATGAAGATCATCATGAACAAAACTCTGCATAATTATGAAAGAGAAAAGAAACAGCCTATAAATTGTATGTATGTGCAAAATATTGTAATTCATTTAAAAACTATTAACAGATTATATTAGGGTGTGGAAATCCTATGTTTATCTTAGATACCAGAGAGTGTGGGAAAGCACAGATTCAGAGATGGGTGAAATTTGTTCCTCCTATGCAATTCTTAACTTAAGATTCCTGTGAATGGGTTTTGTCTGGATAGATTGTTAGTGGAAGATGTGGGCAAGATGTATAATTTGCCAACGCTGGCAAAATGCCCAGTCCCCTCTTTTGCCAATGAGATGAGATTATATATATATATATATATATAAAAGGATATATATATATCCTTTTAAAAAATAGATATTTGAAAACAAACCCTCCAAATTTAAGCACGTACAAGAGAGTTTAAAAGTTGTGTAAAATTGAATAAGATTTTTCAGAATAAATAAAGTCCACATTCTCTGAGAGGTTACCTTTATTCTCATTTCCCTTTGCTAAATATGAGTCATCATGCTGGTGTGGGTAGCAGTTTCCAATAAAAATGTTAACCATGAGACATTAAAAACAGTTAAATAGGAATTGAATTGAAAATAAAGGAATTAATGGTTTAAACCTGCAGCTGAATGCCTATACAAAAGGATAAGCTTTAAGGGCTTTTTAAAAAGCTGTTAAAATGTCAGGATTTTCAGCAGAGAAGGCTGATACCAACTCACTGCCAGATGTGCTTGAAGCCAATATAAATGAACCTCATCAGACGATCTCAATAAACATTAAAGGGTCATATACAAAGAGCCGTCCCCCCCCCCCCAAATTGCCTGGACCTAAGCCATACAGGGCTTTAAAGGTAAGGACAGCATTTTGTATTTGGCCCAGAAATGAATTGGAAACCAGTGCAGTCCTTTAAGTACAGGTGTAATACAATCTTTCCACATTCTTCCCAACAATAAACTGGCTGCCAAGTTTTGTACCAAAGTTTTTAAACTAAACACCTAGGCAGCTCCACATAGAAGATATTAAAGATAGTCCTCAACTTACAATCACAATTAAGACCAGAATTTCCATTACATGTTGTTGTGGTTGTAAATAAAGTCAGACCTGATTTTACAATAGTTTTGGTGAATCAAATGGTTCTTAAGAAAATCACAGACCCATTTCAGAAAATGGATGTCTTAGTCTCTTCTTAAAAGCCTCCAGTGATGGAACGCCCACATTCCTGAAGGCAAGCCATTCCACTGCTTGATGTTCTCAATTTTTCCTTAGTTCTAGTTTGCTTCTCTTCTTGGTATCTTGGATTGATTACAAGAAGGTATTATCTGCCCCATAACTGGGTAATCAAATGCCTAGAAATAACAAAAGTCAATCGAAGCTTCAGTACTTCCTGATATTCTCCCATCCATTTATTTATTTCCATTCAATTTTGTCTGATTTTCAGAAAAGTCCCTGCAGTTTTCTTGGCAAGGTTTTTCAAAAATGGTTTTCCATTGCCTCCTTCCTAGGGCTGAGAGAAAATGACTGGCCCAATATCGCCTAGCTGACTTTGTGCCTAAAGTGGGACTAGGATCTCATGGTTTCCTGGTTTCTAGCCTGATTTCTTAATAGCTCCTAGATAATCTCAGCCAGAATGCTACCTCCTACTGAACTGTGTAAAAATGAGTCATCTTTTTAAACTATGGCATCTGATTCATCAGGATGATTGTTTTGGTTAATCAAATTATTTCTCACTTGATTAGATACATGGACATTATCTTATGCAGACTGGTAGATCAGATGGATCGCATTCCTGAATTTTGCAATAGAGATTCATAATACAAAAAGGATTATTTTCTCCACTCATTCTTGCCCCAGCTTCTGCCAAATAGCAGTTTGAAATCATGCAAATGTAAATAGATAAATAGGTACCACTTAGGAGGGAGGAAAGGTAACAGTGTTCTGTACATCTCGGTGTATAGTCATGCTGGTCACATGACCATGGAAGGGTCTTCAGACAATACTGGATCTCTCAGCTAGGAAACAGATGAGCACCACCCCTAGAGTTGGACACGACTGGAGAGGGAAAACCTTTACCCTTACCTATGGGGTAAACCTGGAGTGAAAAAGCATTTCCCTTCCTAACATGTGGAAACTATATTTCTCTTAAAGCAGTCTAAGTTTGTTTAACTTGTTTGCTTGCAGCCACATGATTCTATTCGTTCACACTCATTTCAGTTAAAACTCTAAGACCCATTCTCTATTGTACAGCCAAAGGACATTGAAAATAATTGTCATATGAGGAAAATGAGCAGAACTATTTATCTCTGGGTTGGAGGAAGCTGATTCACCATTTATTGTTATTATTCCCTATTGTATCTTTTTTACTATCAATTAAAGGATAGTGGGTAGCTGTGTTTTCTGCTGCTTGTTTTATTAAACTTCTAGAAGAACTCACTCTAATGAGTGGTCAAGAAATGCAATACATATAAATAGTCCAAGGTAATCCAACAACAAAGCGAGGTCACTGATATGCTTAATTAATCAGTTATAACAATCCAATATACCATGTCCCTCTCTGCAAAGATACAGACTTTAATGCATAGAGGTTTTGTATTGACATTTGTTTGGACAAATGGGAATGCTTGGTACATCCAATGATATTGTGACAATGGAGCATACACTGATTGTGTTAATTCAAGTTAAGTCCCTAATTACATCAGATACAATTGCTTCTTTCTGTATCTCTGTTCTCTACAATTAATTAATGTTCTATCTCCCCAATATTTGATCATTTTTTTAATGCCCAGAAATGTCTGAAATTGGTTGGCTACAAATTTTCCATTGTCATTCACTAACTGTTCTAGAAAACCTTTCAAGGGGTTATCACAATACAATACTTGTGACTATTGGTGAAAATGCTAGAAATATAAAGTATCTGGCTGCTTTAAACATATATCCACCACCATTAGCATTTTAAAAAGTCGTGATTTGTGTGTTGTGCTTTAACAGTGTAGTCTGCAAATCTCTGCACTGTTGCCTTGAGGTTTTACAGATGCAGCTCATTATTTTCTCTATGATGCAGCTAAATTTTATGATGGGAGCTGCCCAGAGTTAATTATGAGATGGGCGGCTATATAAATGTTTTAAATAAATAAAATAAACAAATGTCATCTGAATAGTATGGGATTCCTGGAAAGCCTTGTTGCATTTGGTCCAGGGCTGTCTACCAAAGCCCTTGTAGAGATGCTGTTCCAAAAACAAAGAATATAACAATATTATGTTCTATTATAATACAACCCTTGAGAATGCCTTGGGGTCTCCTTCCATTTATTAATTTCAGTGAAGTCTATTGTTAAATTAAAGTCCCTGTAAGAAGTTGGCAAAAATATCTTACCAAAATATCTAGGCAAGAGTTATTGACTAATGAATTAATGGTAGATTATTGCTTACTTTAAAATCACCACAAATCTCAATAATTCCAGTCTTTTTATCTACTGGAACCAGATATTGACTGTGTTCCAGTCAATATTGAACTAATTCTTTCAGATTTCATTCAACTCTCCAGTTTATATCTTTTTGTTTAAAATTTATGGGAAGCATATTGAGACATGCTTCATGAAACCTAGTGTATTCCTGTAACACTATTTTATATTTTCTGTGTTTAAATGTACTAATGCCATTTTTGAAGAAAGGCACAGCATTTTGAGTTACTGCCAGTTATATTCATGATAGGGAGGACTACTATACAAGTCTTTGATGGAACTACAAGCCAGCAGCACCTTCCTCACCCAATCATGACTCCAAAGTGTTGGTCCATTTGTTTATACAACCAACATGACAACCAACATGACTTTCTGGTTATTACATTTTACACTTTTCAGTTTCACTGCAGTGGGAATTATTTTTTTCTCCATTATAACATTTTAATCATGTTCCTGTTTGCTTTTATTGAGCATTTCTGAAATGTTGCTCAGTCTCATGTTCTAAGTCCCTGCATAATCTTTGCTGGTTTCCTCTGCAATCTTTCTAGGGTATCAGCACCTTTTTTGTATTGTGGCCAGAACTAGAATACACTATTCCAAGTGTGATCTTATCAATGCAATATACAGTAGTACTAACATTTCATGTGATTTTGATGCTATTCCTCTGTTGAAGCAGCCTAGAACTGCATTGGCTTTTCTTGCAGCTACAGCACTCTGCTGTCTCATACTTAAGTGATGGTCCACTAGGACATCTAGATCCCTCTCACAGTTACTGTTGTTGAACCAGGTACCACCTATTCTATACCTGTATATTTGTTTTTTCCTGCCTAAGTCCTACTTTTCTCGCCACTGAACTATATCTTATTGAATAGGATCTATTTCTCTAGATTCTTCTGAATCTTTATCTTGCAAAGTGTTAGCAATTCCCCACAGCTTGGTGTCAACTGCAAATCTGATGAGCTGCTTTCCTATTCCCTCATCTAAATCATTTTTGAAGAGTACTGGGCCCTTTTTTTGTTGTTATTTTTTTTGAACTCAACAAAGATTTTGTTCAACTATTCAAAATCTTTGTTCAACTGACTCGTTGTTCAATTGGTTCGGAGAGCACTTCTGCCAGCTCCTTCAGAGCCCTGGGATGTAAACTATCTGGTCCTGACAAATTGAATTCATCTAAAGCGGTAAGATGTTTCCTTGCTAATTTTATGCCTATTTTGACCAGCTTTCCCATGGTGCTATTTTGGATTTTTTTTTTCCTCTTTTGCGCGAAGACAGATGCAAAGAAGGACCAAGCTGATCTTTCCCCCTGCTAACTGTAGCGAGGAAGAAGGAATTAAGTTTATCTTTGTCCCAACTATCTGTCACTATGTTGCCATCTTCTCCCGTTAGTGGATCTATCTTATCCATTGCAGATTAAAAGAAACTATTTTTGTTATTTTTGACATTTGTTGCAAGTCTTAGTTCACACTGGGCCTTAGTTTTCATGACTCCATTCTTGTACATTCAGGCTATTTGTTGATACTCTGTTCTACTTATGAGCCCCTTTTTCTATTTTTTAATACTTGTCCTTTTTGCCCCTCAGTTTGTTACAAAGGGCTTTATGCAATCATGCTGATTTCATCTGAGTGTTTTTTTTTCTGTGATATTGTGTTTGACTGGGCTTTAATATTCTCATTTTTCAGTTTCTCAAGCATCTTGAGTTGTTTTTCCTTTTAGGATTGCCATCCATGAAATTTTTCCTAATCGGTCTCTTAATTTGTTGAAGTGGACTCTTTTTAAGTCTACAATAGAATACTAGTTTTACTTTGTGCAATTGCCCATCTCTGCATTATGCTGAATTCTAGAATGACATGGTCAGTGTCCCACCCCTTCTATCATTTCATCACTATTAGTAAGAATTAAGTCTAGTATAGTTGACCTTCTGCTTCCATTCACTACCTTTTGGATAACAAAGTTGTCAGCTAGGCATGTCAGGCACATATTTGATCTTGCTGCAAAGTTTATCTTCCAATTTATGGTAGTGTAGCTAAAGTCCCCCGTTACTACAGTGATGTGTTTTCTGCACATCTTGTTTAACTGAATAGCAAATTGTTCATCTACTTCCTTTGCCTGGTTCAGTAGCCTGTGGGATATGCTTATAGCAATTTCCTCTTTTTCATTTAATGTTCACCCAAATGCATTGAAGAGGGCATTCAACGTTCATATTGTGTATTTCTGTAGAGGTGTACTGATTCCTTACATGTAATGCAACTCCCCCTTCTCTTTTGTTGGATCTGTTTCTTTTGAACAGTTTATATCCTTTTCGCAGTACATCAAGTTTTGATAATGGCAACAATATCATACCTGCTCTCATGTACTAGGACTTCAGGTTCTCTTTATTTGTTCCCCAAACTCTGAGCATTAGTATATAGGCATCTCAGCCAGTTTGGTCAAGTGGTTTAAGCAGCAGGCTAGAAAGCAGGAGATCATGAGTTCAAGTTCTACCTTAGCCATGAAAGTCAACTGGGTGGCCTTGGGCCAGTCACATTCTTTCAGCCCAAGACACTTCACAGGGTTGTTTCTGTGGGGAAAATAGAAAGAGCAAGGTGTATTGCATATGTTCACCACCTTGAATTATTTGTAAACTTAATAAAGGTAGGATACAAATTAAATAATAAATTTAAAAAATCTGAGCTGTTTATGACTGACCGTACGATTGCTTTTTGTCTCTCCTGATTTACAACAGAGTTCTCCTTCCTTCCCAGCTCCTTGCCTCATTGTCTGATCTGTTGCGTTGAGGTTTATGCTTAGGGTTTGGTCTTAAAGATTGGTCTCCCTCCCTTTACATTTTTAGTTTAAAGCCTTTCTGATCAGCTGAGTCATTTGTTTTCCAAACATTCTTCCTAGTCCTTGTGAGGTGCAGCTCATCTCTTGCCAGAAGCCTTTCCAGTAGCATGTATAAACCAAGTTCTGTTGAACGCTATCCCTTGAGGCAGCAGTTTACTTCTAGAGTTCTCTGTTGCTTCATTGGGTGCTGACCTACAGTTGACAGTATGGAAGAGAAGACTGTTTATGTGTCATATTGTTTTGTTTGGATTTCTAGTTTTTCATAATCCCTAGATACATTGTAATTCTATGCTCTATATGCCATTGCCAGCTTATTTACATTTATTTTTTACTCCCAGCTGGAAGTTTATAGCATCCCCAACAGTAATTTCCTTGAAAATGGCAGTTTCTGATGCTCTCTGAAATGCTAAATGTAGTTTTTTTTCCCCAGAATTCAAAAGGCAAGCCAATCTCTCCCTACATCTTTGCCGAATTGCCAAATGTGTAATGTTCAAACATTCTTCTAAGTTCAGCTGTATGTGTTGCAATCTACTTTCCCTTTTTTTTTTTGGGGGGGGGGTTAATTTACGGAACCTGGAGCACACTACAAAAAGTAATGGTTTTGCTGCCAATTGTTTTTGTATTATTTTTATTAGTTCTGCAAAGTTGAATAATGAGGCTTTTTTTTGATAGTGCAGTTATGCTTTGCCTCTCACCATACTCAGTAAAATAAAGCCCGTTTTTCAGCAGTTATCTTATTTGCCTCATAAAACTGTTGAAGTCACTTTGTGTTTAAGGTCCAGTCAATTATTACAGTATTGCTCAACTTTGTCAACTTTAAGGTTTCTGGACTTCAACTTCCAGTATTCCCCAGTCAGGTTGACGAACACTAATCTGTGGTATATCAAACACATTAATCTTGCTAATAAAACTGGCCATCCTTCTATGCCCCCTTTCCTTAATATTTATTCATTGTAACCAGCTCAGCATTATACTTCCTTTTTATTGCTTTTCTCTCCGCCCATTATCCCTCCAAAAATATAAGGTGAGAAGGTGTTTTTTTTAAAGTGAACCTATTTCATTGCCAATATTGTGTTATTTCTGTTGATCAAGCAACACTCCCCAGTCAAGACTAGCCTTTTCTACTGCTTGTTTTATTGAAACTTCTAGAAATATTAACTTCAGCAACTCTATCACAACTACAACCTATGCAGGCAATTGAGCAACAATGGAAGATTATGAGGATGCTTTATTAACCAATCATATCAATAACACAGTAAATATTTTTCAGGCTGACGATTAAGAAATAAATACTTGATGTCAAAGATAAGTATGCTCTCCAAGTTTCCTTAGCTCAGCCATCACAGCCTTTTTTGACCAGGATTGTTGAAAACTCATATGCATTTTTTTTTCCTGATGAGGTAGGAAACATATAAAGGCTGTAATGTAAATCCTAAAATGGACAGCATATTTTAAAAACAAAGAAGAGCCTCTAAGCTATACTAAAAGAGCCTAAGATTGTAATTGAATGTCACAATGGGGTATTTTGCCCAGGATCTTTTCAATTTTGACAGTACCACTGATCATTCAGAGGTTCGTAAGAATCCACAGAAAGAAAATAGAGATATTTAAGCATCCCAGAAATAAGTTTTGGTAACTGAGGATAAAGGAGTTGATTTCTGACTGCAGTAAAAGAGGCCACATAACTGCAGAAGTTGAACTGAAAGTTGCAATCTAGCTGTCTCTCTTGTCAGCAGTTTCAATTGCTCACCTCAGATAGCAGCCATGATCTCAGGTGCATTGACTGCATTAAGTCACATAGGTTCATCCCGGTTCCCCAGTATTTCATACCCTCCCATGCCTGCTTGCAAAAACAATAATATTTTTTCTTTAAATGTTCAATTTCCCAGAAGCACAACTAGAGCAGAGAAAGTAACTCAAGATCCATATAATTACAGAGCATCCTGGTAATCTGTAATAGAACATATACTTTATGAACAGGATGTCCCAGGTCTTAATATATCTTGGCAAGGCAGGAGAAGAAGGTTCTATTTCTGAAACTTTTGAGACCACTTGTTTTGTAGGCTTTAAAGATAGTCAGGGGATTAGAAACAAGCAGATTTGTGAGGAGACATTGAGAGCACTATCTATCTTTAGCCTTGAGAAGACATAGAAGGAATGTAGAACAGGGGTGTCAAACCTGATTTCATTGAGGGCTGCATCAGGGTTGTGTTTGACCTTGGGGGACTGGGGTGGACATGGCCAGCTTGACGTCACTCGTATTGGAAGCACCTGTGGTGACCCCAGCGCTCTGCCAGTGAAAACAGACTCCTGAGCTCCATTTCTGGCTGCAACGCCTTCCTGCAACCCTCTGCCAGTGAAAACAGAGCTTGGGAGGGCTGCATGTGGCCCTCCTGACCTCTGTTTTCACTGGCAGAGGCACCACGAGCTGGTCCTTCGCTGTTTCCCATGGGCCAGATCTAATCACCCCATGGACCGGATCCGGCCATTGGGCCTTGAGTTTGACAACCCTGATGTAGAGGTATTCTTCAAGAAACAAAATGGATACTGTAAAGAGGAATGCAGCACCTTTTCTTTGAAGAGTCCAGGATATTTAAGTAGGATGCACGAAGCCAGATTTGTGGAGAAAGTTAGAACAAACTTCCTAACAACAATAATCTTTTGACAAAAGGTTCATTTATGTAAAGAAGTACTGCAGTCTCCTCTACTGGGCATGTTAAAGCACATTGTGTAACATGTGTACATCTAACCCTCAAAATATCAATCTCTGAACAAACTTTGCTTTATACAAGTAGTCCTTATTTAATGACCAATCTTTCTTTGGTTGTTTGAAGTTACAGCAGTCATGGAATGGGTGCATTGTGACTCATAAAGCACTCAAACTCTTGTAAATTATCATGCTGCCCTCCCCCCCAAGCCACATGACTGCTTGTCAGCTTTACGGCATTCTGCTATCACATATTCAGGATTTTTTTTGCCAATTTCTGACAAAAAATACCCATTCAAACAAATGGTTTCACTTAACAACTGTGGTGTTGACTTAATGAGCACCGTTTGCTTAATGACTATGGCATTTGCTTAACATGAAAAGGACTAGAAAATTACTTCCAGTCTTGTGGGTGCCTCAACTTATGACTGCAATGACTTACTATTCTAATTCCAGGGTCAATTATGGTTATAAATTGAGAAGTACCTGTATATGGGTATACTGTACAATCTCACTTACAATTAGGCTTTTGTTCATTAAAAAGAGAGAAATTATTCTGTTCATCTATGGTCAGCCATAGCATCATCCTCAATTAGTATGGCCTTCAAACTGATATGGTAGAATTGTAATCCAAGGCACCTAGGGAGTCCCAGGCCAGGCCAGGCTGATCTAGACAAATTAAGGAGCAGAACAATGGAAGCCATAATGTTGCGCAGACAATACAGATTTACATGTTTTGAAAACAATTCGGAAGAAATGTTTGGAACTGCCTTAGGGGGGGTAAGCAATTTCCTGCTATTCATTAAGGCACATCTTTTGCGCAAGCCAAAATAAAGATGTTGCTGCTTTAATAAAGATCATTTAAAGAAGTACATTTTAAACTCTATTACAGTGATGTCATTCCAGTATTTACTGTTAGAAGGTGAAAAGAATCGAGATGGTCAAGAAGCATCTAATTGTGGCTCCTTTGTTTTACTTATTTATTTAGAAAATTTATATTGCTGCCTACTCGCACATGGACACTCAAGCCGCCTTACAAGGACATAAAACACAATATAATTATAATAATAATTATAATAAAATAATAACTGCCAAACTTCCACCAACACACATTCATACCAGCCATTTAATAGGCTTCATCCTTCTCTGGGTTCCCCAGGTCTGCTGGCAGAACCATACAAATCTGCAGTTGAGTTGAGATCTTCTGTAGAAATCTTTCTCCAGCATACATTGTTGTGCACTTAATACTGGTTTGGGAAAGTTTGGTTGTGCTCAAACACTGAAACTACTGACTGATCATCTGTCAACAAGCAAGCCTCTGTTTGTTTGTTTAATGTTTATCCTATAGATCTGATTTGTTTTTTTTTCTTTTTCTGTGCTTTGGGCCATATTTAACTGAATGATGTTTTAATTGGCTGCTATTTTTATACCCTTAATAGAGCTGCTTGATAGTTTTACATTATCTGTTATGCTCTTTTTTTCCTGTGAATTTTGTTAAAAATGTAAAAAAATAAAGAAATGGAATAATAAAATGGATTGCCTTACTTTCTGAGCCTTCAGGTTTACAATCTGATTGGCAACAACAATTTATGCTAACAAAAATAAGAACAACTACATTAAACAGTGGAAAGACATTTCAGGGTTAATCCAGAGAATTAGACTCCTTTTGGTCTCCTAACTTTCCTTCACAAAATATTAAGATTCTAAATAGCACGGATTAAATTTTTGCTGTGGCAAGAAAAATCTTTTCTGCCCTTCACTCTTCTGAAGTAGTTTTTATAGTGTTTATCCTCTCACCTCTGGAACTGGCAAAACCCTGTCGTTTTGTATTAAATATCATTCTACGTGAATGTTGTGTTGGATTCTAGAACTGTCTTCAACAGATCTGAAAGAAGATAAATAGACATTTTGGGAACATTTCAAAAGCTAAAGTAAATACAGCCATGACAGTTTAAAGAGGCCAAAGTCTGGCTTCACCTTCCTTCAGCTACTTACATTTTTATCAGATTGATGTGCTACTGTTATTTGGAAAGAGAGAGCAGCCTATAGGGCCAGAAGAGTGGGGAGGAATAGCTTGACTTGTTTGTTGTCCTTTCTCAGAAGTCTAACACTGGACTACTTGGCATATTAAAATTGAGGTTCATTAACAGTAGAAAGCTGCAGAACACAAAGATAAGATAAAGGAGAAGCTATTATGGATGATCAGGCTCTGGCAACATTAACCCAATGCTTGCAGTTTACATTTTATGGACCTGTCCAGGCTGTCAAGGACTGACTGTGGAAGAAGACCCTAGAGCTTAACTTGGAGAAGAAAGAAGTCCCTTTTTTTTATCTTCACATGTTAAATTCAACATGGGAGGAGAGGTGAACCGCCTCTCACCTCTCTTAGTTGTGCTGCTGTAGAAGCAAAATAATAATGGCCACATCTCACAAGAAATGATGCATAGCAAAAAAGGTATAAAAGCAATAACATATAGATTAAAATAATTAGGGGAGACGTAGTTCCTCAGATAGCCTGATCCCATGCCATGAAGTCAGGCTGAAGATGTCAAGATGTTAATGTTCCATCAGAGGAAACAGTAGTATGTTCCAGTAATTACTGTCCTCCAAGGGTGTTCATTAGGTCATCTTGAGATAGATCACACAGAGAGAGAGAGAGAGAGAGAGAGAGAGAGAGAGAGAGAGAGAGAGAGAGAGAGAGAGAGAGAGAGAGAGA